>CAHIKZ030002833.1:310000-360000 GCA_903632075.3 Acanthosepion pharaonis
TCTTTTTCAATGATGATGTTGAAAATAAACCTTATTTTATTTTCAACATCATCACTTGAGAAGACACAGAATGTGTTGAACAAAATGGCTATTTTTGTAGTGATCTTATAACATACTTATGTTATAATTTTTATAAAAATAATTATATATATATATATATATATATATATATATATAGTTTCGGCTTTATGTCATATCTTAAATATGAAAAACATTAAATATCTTCAATAGGAAAATATTACTTACGAACTTATAATTTTTGGAATTTTGTTCCTGATCAATCAAAATTCGTAAATAATTATATAGGCCACACTACATGTTTGATACGAAGACTCACTCTACATCTTTCTGACCATAGCTTAATTAGATCTCATTTAAATATTCATGGAGACCTACCAGACCCTATATGTAACATTCTTTTTGACAGCAAAAATATAACAGCATCATCTACATGTAAAAATATTAAATAATAATAATAGAAGCCTTATTAATAAAAGCAAAAAAAAACCACTCAATAATAGCAATTATGAACATGGACACAATATATTGACCGTGTTTTGAAAGATGAAAACATTATATAAATACATACATGCAACAAACTATTTCTTATTAACAGTTAATATAATTCAAACTTGAAAATTTCTAAATGTATAACCAAAAGCCCTCGGATAAAAAGAAAATCCGGGCAGTTTTTATATAATTTATCATCTGAAAAGAAAAGAATTACTAGATCACATGAGAAATTGTATAGAAAACTAAATCAAGCAACTTGTCTTTCTTATTCAATGAAATATGCATGAAAGAAGGATTGTTGCCTAAGTACACACACACATACACTCGCACACACGCGCACACGCACACACACACACACACACATATATATATATATATATTCAAAAAAGCAATTGTATGGTAAAAATACTTTGAACATTACATCTTAAAAACACAAGAAAACTCGAAACAAAATTGGTAGCATGTAATCATTCAGAAGAATTTTGAATTTAAATTCCAATATGAATTCTCTTGAATACGCGTAGCGTAAATTTGCTGAAAGTGGGGAGGTGGGTATTTCATTTATCGGAGTGTCAGAATTGCGTCCGGTAATAAAAAAAAAAAAAATAAAAAAAAACTGACAAGAAGAAACAATGGAAATATAAAAGCATGTATGGAGAACGCTCTCAATTAAATTCATGCATTCACCATTTCCCCGGAAGGCATGCATATGTGTATTTGGTTTGCATATAACGTCTATTTTAAATCATATTTCTTGAAATTTCAAAGTACACTCCAGGATGTGTCCTTATTACGAGATAGATTAATCAAGTAAACCCCGTTATAGTAGATACTAAGGGTGCTGAAATATTATTCTCCCAATCCACTTAACAATACAGAGCAAATATCAGTATCGATCTGAAAGGCCCCTTGATCGGGGTGTAAACGGTTTATCACCACCACGTACATCCCTATTCCAAGTGGTATGGTGTAGAGCAGTGGATCTCAACCTTTTTTTTACCCATGGACCCCTTTCCCCTTCTTTTTATCTTGGTGGACCCCTTCATAGCTATTGGACATAAGAACAATTTTCTATTCTTCACTAATATAAATTTTAAGGTTTTAATTATCAAAGAAATAGTATACGATTAAGCTTTATTTTTAAATGAAAACTAATTTAATACAAATAAAATATTCTACTATAATTATAATAATAATCATTATTACTATTTTTAATTAACACAACAATTGAGTTTTGCCTGTGGACTCCCGGAAATATTACATGGACCCCTAGGGTCCATGTAGACCTCGGTTGAGAACCACAGGTTTAGAGTATAGTGGTTTAAATGTCATCATTTTCAAAGCGAAATACTCAGCACATTTTCTCTGTATAACATTGTGACATCATGACTTTACTTTTTTTCAAAACAGGTGGTTTTCCAAGCACATGAGTAGTGGATTTAGAACGGAATTAGTCAAACTTGAAAATCCTCTGCCTCCGTTGGAATTCAAAATTTAATAATTTCAACCCAAGTAAGGCTGGAATGTCACTAGTACTCGAGGTGTGTACAGGAAATTGAAAATGAGAGAAAAGAGACAGTATAGGTGCGGATTGAATAACGGATAGAAGATGAACAGGATTCAAGACTACATAAGATAGCCATTGCCATTGCATTGAAAGTTTTGAAGATTGTAGTTATCAGGGAAGCAAGTAAGCGGAAGGGATTTCCATTGACAGGAAGTTTGAGAAATAAGTGTTGGAGTAGAAACTGCGTTTATATTTAACTGTTTCAGCAGTAAAAGGGTGAGACCTAATTGCCAATCTAGTAGCTCGCTTAAATTCCTGTACTCGGGGCACCAGGGACAAAAGATCGGCAGAGCGATTGCTATGAAAATATTTGTAGAAAAGACGGAAGGAAACATCAAGTCTGTGAGAAAATAACTGAAGTCGACATGCCAAGTCAGGATCGATTGCATTGCAGACTTCTTTGGAATTGGTCAAGAACCTCGGGACGAAGAGAAGGGGCACTAGACCAGATATGGCAACATTATTCAATGCACGGACGAATGTTAGATTTGTAAATGTGCAAGGTGGACGCGATAATTCTGATACGACTCAATCAACTATTCTTGCAGTAATGCAGCTATTGATGCAATACAATTGTTCCACTCCAAGTCAATTGAAAGAAGCCGGAGTCGATCATCAGCCATGCAGATGTCGGTCAAGGAAGGTTCTCTATGGTGGTTAAATGAGAGCAACTTAGTTTTGGAGGCATTAAAATTTTCAAGTCATTTCCTGCGTCAGTTAACCACTGACTGGAAGCCGTTTTCAAGAACAGCGTCCAGTTTAAATGATTGTATTTGGTTAGACTCAATCAACATGTACGACTCATCAGTCCTTTCCACATAGCAAAGAATGGATACCAATCATAATCTCGAACCTTAAAATCTAGAAATTTGAAATCCTTAACAATTAAAATCCCGAAATTTGAAATCTCTAATTTATAAAATTCCGAAAGAACGGAATCCCAAAATTTAAAATCCTGGATGAGCAGAATCCTGAAAGATAGTCTTTGGGAGAAATTGAAAAGAAAAGGGTAATACCTTTATTTCTAAACATTTAAAAAATACCGACTGATTAGTGTTTTTACATTTGAAACATTCAAAATTGATTAAAAAATATATAAAAAAAAGAATATGGCATAGGTGATGGATTAATTTAGTATGCAATGTTCATGTCGGTGTTTATCCCATTATTGGAGAGTTTCAAAAAGAGCAGCACCACGTAGAAAACGAATATGAACGCATTCTTCGAGGAGAGTCTTGTCCAAAAAGAAAAAAAATGGTTCGTGTTTTATTGTGATGAAAGGCTTAAAAATGTAGTTAACGAATGTGAAAACAGACCAGATCTTTTGGACTATCTCAGGCCTCGTGCTCATAATTTTTCATTATAAATGATTCATATATTCTGGTTTTATATTTTTTACTGAAATTTGAATGTTTCAAATATATAAGCATTTTATATTTAAACTGTATTTTGTCAATGTTTAGAAATAAAAGTATTTCTAATTTATTTTCTTTCAAATTTCTCCATAAACTCTATTTTTCGAGATTCTGTTCTTTCAAGATTTTAAATTCCGGCATTTTGATCTTTCGGGATTTTGATAAATTCGGCATTTCAAATGTCAGGATTTTGAATTTCAGGATTTCAGTATTTGGGATTTTAAGATTTGGGCTTGTAACCCAAACACCAAATAATGTGTGCATCATACGCACTCCATTCCAATTTTTTTTTTAAAGTGTAAAACAGTAATTGCTTATGGTCACTCATCAATGCTGGTATTTCTTAAGCTCTCTCTTCAAACTTAAACTGTTTCAGCCTGAGAACAAATTCTGCTCAATAGTATATATGCAGATGGTACTACCGTTTTTGGGTGCACATTCAAAAATCTAGATATCAAGAGCCTGACGGATGATCTCTCCCGTGACCTTGCTCACACATTTTACGTTGGAACTGACCTGTAACATGCAATAACAGGAAACCCAAGTTATTAACGATTCATCGTCCCAGAGCAATACACTGAGTTTTCTTCAGTCATGATTAATGGCTGTACTCTCTTAAGTCGCGTTTCGTGGACTCGAGGTAACACCATAGTTTAAGTTGAACGTCTATATCCGAGACATGCCGGTTAAATGATCAGTTCTTCGTACCGATCCGTAAGCTACCTGATACTACTCTCATGCACTGTCCTTTATGAAAAACATATGAATCCAAAGATAGAGTATTTCTGCGACCTCTGCCAGTTCCCATTCTCATCTTGAAAAATGCATTTACTCGCCTCGTGAGCGATGAATTATTCCCCACCCTACAACCTTTTTTCATCACAGTTGAAACATGAGCCTGTCACTTATCTATCGCTTTATTTATGGGAGTTATTCAGCTGAATTACAGTCCCTAGATCCACCAGTCTAGACCTTCACAGCCAAGACTCTCCGGACCACGCAAACTGAGTCGAATTATCTTCATATTCCATTTGTAAAGAGGATGTTGCACTCACCCAGCTTCCTTTCCCAGAACTGTTACGTTTTGAAATAATCTTCCAAACGAAGATTCCTTGAATATTACAATCGTAACATCTTGAAGCATAGGCTCAACCGTTAATCATCTTACATATTGAAAATATGCACCACTTATTTCTTCCTTGAGCGACAGTGCACCAATGTAATTAACTTAATCTCATTTTTGAGTGGCTTTCGCTCCTTGTATTGATAGAAGAATATAAAAATATGTTATGTGTAAGGATTGACCAATTTTCACTTTACTTTACCATTGTGAACAATGTTTTTTTTGCCACCTTAGATCATTTCAATATACGAAACGGTGCAAGCCCATTGATACTTCATGACTATATTCCTGGTAAATACTAAGTCGAACTACATTCTTTAGTTTCACCTGTTCAAAACTTTTCAGCTCGCCATTCAATGTAAACAGAGTCAAAATATCATCATTTCATTCGTATTCCACTGGAAAGAAAAAAATTGTACTCAGAGACATTCTTCCCGGGAACCGTAGAATCTTACGGAACAGATTTCCGATAATTATGGTAAACCATTAAATATCCTACATATGTTCATAATCTACATTTATTTCCTCGTCTTACTTCCAGAATTAAAAACAAAAAAAAACGAATTCATTAACCCACTACCTTTAGTGTCTCTTGGGCCTTGTATTGGGTGAACACATTGTGAAAAAATTTCTGAAGTTAATATGGTGTATATTAGTAGAAACAATTATTCCTAACAATCTGTGTTCTGGAATATTGACACGAATCGTTCTTTGACGAACCAAGTAGCAATTTCTCGACACAGCATGATAGATATAATGGCTCATAAAGGGTGTTGCGAAAGTCATGTCACCTCATACCAAATGTAATGAGAACAACAGAAGAATATGTAATTACAGTAATTCAAAGCGCACGTAGTGGATTCAGTTTATTCACTTTCATTCACGCTGTCACACATCGAGAAGATCTCTGTGAACACCACCATTTTCGTGAAAGCCATCTGAAATAGAAAATTACATTGTGTAGGATGACAAGACTATCGGACCACCCTGTAGATAGAATGTGGTAATATGTTTGATTTGAATTTTGTTTATAAAGTGATTGAAAATGAATCTTTCACTGTCACAAACAATATTTATGAAGATGAGGTCAGTTAGGTGAAAGTAACAGCGAATTATTCCAGAATTTTCACAACCAAAAAACTTTGCCATAGTCACCTGACACAAAAAGATTCTTGAACAGACAGAGAAATTCAATTTAGCGATCAGTGAAAAGACAGGGCAAATAAATTAAGGCTAATCCTTTTAGTTAGACCTATTCTTCAAACTGGATAGGAATATTACGCAACTATTTCAAAAGAAAGTATACCCCATCAACCTGTATGCGCATTGATATTAAGGAGGACAAATCAAGTTGAAAAATGGCTACAATAATAAAACAAGGAGGATAAAAACGGAAAGAAAAAAATGGTAACTAATCTAAACAAAAGCTATCGAACCAAAAATCTAAAACATATTAATTCAAGGAAGAGAAGATATTCCAAAACAAAAGTCTCTCGCGTAAAGTGATGTATCACACGTCAATAAAATATCTCACTCTGTCTTTCATATATATATATATATATATATATATATATATATATATATATATAATATATATATATATAACTGTTAGTAGGATGTAGAATAGTATCCTAACCGAACAAAAGTGGAGATGAGGCAACTGCCAGAAAGCGCAGATTGTTCCTTAATAAGACTTCTAGAATATTCAATATTTCAGCCGGTAGACAAAGATATATAAATATACTGTTTAATAAATAAATGGAGCGTCGACTATCTATTAAATTAACTTTTAAAGTAATAAAATCCCTCGGATTAACAAATAAAAAAATAATAACTCTTTTAAAATACATATTTTAAGACATTTTTATATTTATACATTCTTTTTATAGATACAAATATTTAAGTAAATGGTCTGCTTATAATAAACAGTATGAAACAACATTTACCAGCCTGAATGTCCGAGAAATTTTCGCAGAAAATATTCGTACTCCGACAGGATTCGAATCTGTATCCTATACGGAACCGTCATTTAGCTTGACGTGCCTTTACCGATTTGGCAACTAAGCAGCGTTCGCTTAGTACGGTAGAATTTACTGTTTTTGAACTTCAATTTTCCATGAATCTCTCACGTACATTCATATCTGCTCATGGCGTATCAAATGTAAACAAATGACGTCACACATTATGAAATGGACAAAGTCCGACAATTATTTTAAGACATTTTTATGTTTATACATTCTTTTTATAGATACAAATATTTAACTAAATGCTCTGTTTAAACAGAGCATTTTCTTAAATATTTGTATCTATAAAAAAATGTATAAACATAACAATGTCTTAAAATAATTGTCGGACTTTGCCCATTTTATATATATATATATATATATATATATATATATATATATATATATATATATATATTACATGAATCATTCATACAAAAAACAGATTAGTGAAGTTAATATAAATGGCGAGAATACATCTTCGCGAACAAATTTATTAAAATTACATTGACCCACGAAACTCTAGATCCCTGTTTTTAATAAATTCAACTTGTATAAGGTCTTTTTTGCTGGTACTTTCATCTGTTCATACAGACATCATCAGGCATAGAAATTGGTTTGTTTTTTGTTTTTTTTAAATACATCCCGGTAATAACAGGACATGAAAGATGAGATGTGAATCGAAATATGTTTTTAGAAATGTGTTATTGTTAACTGTAAGAAATTCTGGAGCGTGTGGTCGCAACGCTAAGTTTGGATTTTTTGAAAATTTAAAAGAGAGTGCGTTTTTTTACTAATATGGTAATTGAAGAATTCTTTTGTTGTAGCAGTTGTTTTTTCAGTCGATGTGGCATGAACTAAATTGTTCAATAACTAGAGCAATGTCGCAGCTATTTTCCCATTAAGCTATTAAGGAGAGGGAAAGACCAGATGGAGTTAGAATCCACAGTTCGTGTCATTTCCTTTTGAAAAAGTACTCAATACAAACATAGAGCAAAATATATTATTAAAATATTTTTACTTTAATAGATTACAATAGATTACAAAAAATAAATAAATTATACATCGTTACACAAAATCTTTCAGCATTCGGAAATTTAATCGATCCTCATCAGGCGAAGGTACATAATATATTACAAATGATTTATTTGGAACATTTGAAAACAAATCGTTACCTCTTTAAAAAGAATTTAGGAAAGCCTAATATCAAAATTAAAACATATATGTGGGTATGTTTGAATGAAGCAGATAAAAGCCAGGTCTATGCTAAAATAGAAAAAATGAAAAATAAGGTCACAGGTTGGAGTTCGGTCGGATAAAAATTCATCTTGATACGTTGACACTCTAGACATATCAGCGTCGAACATAATGTAGCAAAATTCAAAATTCAGATTTCGGGAAGTAGACATTGAATAAAGAGGTTACTGTTTGTTTTCAAATTTCCTAAATAAATGATTTGTATTATGTTATCTACCCTCGCCCGATGAGAATCCACTGAAATTCCGAAACATGAAAGTTTTTGTGTAGCGATGTAAAAATTTTTTCATTTTAATCTATTATAATAAAATATTTAAATAATATTTAATAATAATAATAATAATACCATATATATATATATATATATATATATATATATATATATATATATATATATATATATATATTGGTGTATCAGAAATACTTTTTACAAACTTTGATGGCAGTTTCCTCACACCAGAACATATGTCTGCAATTCTTTTGTTGCGCTGTCCTGACGTTACATTTATCATGTATGGAAATTTGTGGCCAGTCTGTCTTCATAGTTTAACGTGTGTAGTAGTGAGTTAACAGAGAAGTGTTCCTAGGAGTTCTTTTATCCCGATCATTAGCTGCTTGTGTAGGATCTTTCGCCCGCTGATGACTCACCACAGGAGAACTTTTCCCGTCGTTTATTGCACAAACTACCGATCCGTTGTTTGTTTCTGCAGTCTAGTTTACGGCTGAGGCAATATTAGAAGAGATGAAATAACAAATTCACACAACCAACGTTTGTGGCCGTTTCAGAATCGCTATAATATGATACAGGCTAGACACCAGCGCCAGTTGCGATTAATGTGTGGGCTGGAATTGTGGGTGATTCTCTAATAGGTCCATATGATATCGTAGCACATCTTACAGAACTATCTACAGGGACTTTATTTCACTTCCAGAGGATGTATCCCTTCGAATATGCATAATGATGCTCCAGCATATTTTAGTCACATGTTCGCGATGTACTGGTTGGCATCTTCCATGAAAGATAGATAGTTTCCGTACTCTGTATCTCGTCCTGCCCTTAATCATCTGGATATTTACCTCTGGGATCACCTAAAACAATTGGTCAATGCAGCAGACATTAATAATGCAGAGACTTTTCATCAACGTCATGTAGCCTGCGAAACTATTTGATACCGTGTGGGATTATGTGAAAGCGTGCGCCAGTCAAGGATCCGACGGGTGCATGCATGTGTAGAAGAAAGCGGGGGACATTTTGAACTTGAGGTACAATGATGGCTTTTTGAACATATATTTATATGTAGATTTTACCTTCTTTCGCTGTCTGGAACATGCTCACTAAGATTGTAAAAGTATTTTTGATATACCTTATATATGGTGGACTCTCCCGTCGTATTCGGCGTATGAGGGTAGGGTGAAGCGGCTCAGTTCTTAGGAACCGACAGCCAAACACCGGCACATATGATTTGTACCAATCACATCTTGAAGAGCCGAATACAGAAATCTGGTATTTTGTCTGTTCTACTATTTACCCATAGCTGGAGGGCGAAGAAGAGGATTAAAAGCTTTTCTCAAGGTTATTAGCATGTAACTGAATGTAATGTATTCGACTGGAATTGAACTCGGCTCAATGTTTCTCCATTTACATATTTTCCCCATATACACACACACACACACATAAATATATATATATATATATATATATATATATATATATATATATATATATATATATATATATATACACGTTTCATTAAATAATATAGACAAGTGTTATGTCTATAATTGGTAACAGAAGCCATTGGTTTATACCAACGGATTTCCATACTTCATACTTCATCCAATTTCCTCTCGTGTGGTCATTTGTGACGTCATGAGATGCGGTGAGATTTTCGCTTCTAGCGTCTTATATGCACGTGTTTGTCGTTGCTTAGAAATCATCTATGTAAACATTGATACACTATCATCACTGTCTTGTCCGTATATTGCTTAATATGTTGTAATTGACATCTTGGATAATGGCTTAAGCTTAGATTGTATTACAAAAATATGGATCAATATTGTGAATTTCTTCTTCGTTCAACGATAATGTTATTAAACTTATCAGACGTTACGAAAAAAATTACATTTACTTGTCTATATTATTTAATGAAACGTGTATGAATGAAAAGATGCTGCCTAAATACACACACACACACACACACTATATATATATATATATATATATATATATATATATATATATATATATATATATATATCTTTCACCATGTGTGGTTTGTGTGTGTTTGTGTGTGCGATTAAATTGATATGTATGCGTGGCATTGGCTATGAAAACATGTATATATTAACAATTTATTTACAATTTTATGTCATTTTAATGTGCTTTTCAGTTAGAATCAAAGATTTTGCTTCTTTAAGATCTGCAGTGGACCACTGACCTACCTTTGCGAGGTGAATCCCGTACAGAAAGGATAGAAGTAAATAAACTTGCATTTTAAACTCATACTTTTCAGAAAAACAATGACTGCAAAAAATATTTTCTCAACAAAAAGCATAAATATTTGTATGTAAAATATGATCAATAGAATTTACTGTCGGACATAAACACATACCTTAGGTATATATCCATATAGATGCGAGGAAACGTACATATATATATGTATATGTGTAAACATATTTTTTTTCAGTAAAACGTAGGTACTAAAAATCCGACGCTGGAAAAAAAAATCATGATATGCTTATGTTTAAAAATAAATGTATCATGTGAATTTCAGCTCATAATAATTTTATTTATTTTTCAGAATTATTCTCTGTAATATATTTTGTGGTGTGGGACTTTATTATGCATCTTCAGAATGCAATGGTTAACGGTTTTCAATAAGAAATCGGGGAAACAACTTGGAATTGTTTGCATTCGCTTTCCCACAAATCATGTAAAAGTTATGGAATGCATCACTTCTCCACCCGCCAACTAGAGTTTAATTAGCAGTTTAGACCGGGGATGGGGTGTAGACGTGAATGGCAACATGAGAAGGTGAACTCTGAATTCAAAACCAATAAGCCACCTCATATAGTTAGACATGGGTTCGCATATGTTATGTTTGTAAAATCAAAAGACGACAGATTTCAACAGCTGCATTCCGGTCCCACGGAAGTGAGATTATCCAGACTGTTGTTGATACAAAGGCGTACTGAGCATAGGGAAGATTCTGTTCCTGATGGTGGTTTTTCATGATGGTGATGATGATGATATTTTATAACTGTAGAAAACATTATTAAAATATTCTCCTCTCGTTATAGAATCCTTTGCTTGGGATGATTGGAGAGAAGCATCTTAAGAAATATATATCTGTAAATACAAGTCTCGGGAGCCACTGAAGCGAGAGTATTGCAGTCAACAAAATGGCTGTGCTGAATTAAGATAATCAACAGTAAGATACTGTTAAAATCTTTTATTTTTACTTCTGTAGATGAATACATTTTGATAAATAAAATCTTACATTTTCCTTGGTAAATTGGATCTGAGGACAAATCGCGTCTGTAAAGTAAACCTTTCCTTTTAGCTTTATTCACATACAAAACCACACACATACACACAGAGACACACACATGTACACACACACACACACATATATATATGTGCATATATATGCCTTTATTCACATACACACAAACACACATATATGCCTTAATTCACCCCCCAAACACACACACAACACACACATATGCATTTATTAACACAGACAGATATATACACAATCACACGTATATATGTGCGCGTTTGTTAACATAAGTTTTTCTTTCGTCTTTATTCATATTGTCTCTTACATATATACTCTATCCGATATATATATATATATATATATATATATATATATATATATATATCGGATAGAGTATATATGTAAGAAACAATCTATCTATCTATCTATCTATCTATCTATCTATCTATATATATATATATATATATATATATATATATATAGATAGATAGATAGATAGTGTGGAGGTGTGGTGTGCGCGCGTGCGTGAATTATTATTAATTTGATGAATGTTCGCAAAAATGATACTGTGATGTGACGCAATTCATAGCGTCCGGCTTGCCATGTACATAAAATCATTTTTGTTAAACATTGGGTAATTTCTTAAATTTTAGATAAAATAATAATTTTATAGTCCGAAATCGAAAAATACGGAGATCGTCTCCACATGTTACCAGATATATGTTTTGTCCTCACTGGGTGTCCACATACTTTCGGCCTTGTGCCACATCTGAGCAAAAAAAAAAATCACTATATGTTTTCTCCTCTTGAAAAATAAACTCACACGGTGAAAATAAGACCACGTTTCAAATTAGTTTCATTAGTAACTCATTATTTTTTTAAATTACGACATCTAATTTTCATTAAATAATGCATACACTATAATACGTCGTCTTGTTATTTTATTTTATTAAGAACACTATCGTTGGATACCTTACCGGGATTTAGTGTTGGCGGCAACAATCTTATCAACATAAGATACGCAGATGACACATTACCGATAGTAGACACGGAAAAGAAATTTCAGAATCTCCTGCAGAAGGTAGAGACGCAGAGTGGCAAGGACTAAGGGACTAAGCGTAAATTAAAAGAATACAAAATGCATGGTCATCAGTAAAAGGATGAGCACGAAATACGATTTGCAGGTCGGGAACACTAGAATCAAGCAAACTTAGAAGTTCAAATATCTTGGAAGTGTTCTGACAGAGGACGGTAAACGTGACACTGAGATTGGGAGTATGGCCAAGGACGCATTCCTAAAGCTGGACAAAGTTTTGCGAGACAGGAGGATTTCTTTTGTAACAAAGAATACTCATTTTCTACGTGCCATCTGCCATTCTTTACGGCAGAGAATGGTGGACAATTATCTCAAAGATGAAGAAGAGACACGAGGCGACGGAGATCTGGTTCAACAGAAGGATGCTCTGAATATTACAGAGCGAGCGTGTGAGCAACGGTGAGGTCTGAGAGAGGATGCAAACAAGGAGGATGCTTATATTTAACATCAGGAAGAGGCAGCTGAAATTCTTGGGACATATAATGAGGAAGGAGGGCCTGGAGAATCTGATACACACGGGTCGAATAGAGAGAAAGAGAGACAAGAGAAAACAACGAATGACATAACTAACGGTCTTAAGCAAGAGGTTGAGGTAACGGGGTCTGGGGGAGGTAGCAGAGAGAAAAAAACTTGCTGAGAGATGCAAGGAATAGAGGCAGGTAGAGAGCAATTATCTCCTACGTCTTGAAAGGCCATGGCATATAAAAAAGAAAGAATCGAATAGATTGATGCATTTTTGCACTCTGGGTAATCAGCGACATTGGGGCATAAGTTTGAGGTAATGGAAAAGAAATGAAATAAAAAAGGAATGTTGAAATCCGCTGTATTAAATAAAGCGATTTACTTTGCTATTTTTTACATTCAGCTATTGAATATTTTGCCCGGAGGAAAACCAGAGAGACAATTAAGGCTGACCTCAGTGATCTATGCATATAAATTCCTGAGATCCGCTTCCGTGGAATTGGGCACTAAATGGGTTACATTGTTACCGAATAACAAGCAATGAGAAAGCTTCAGTGCGCCGGGGATGTTTCAGTTACTTTTTACTAAAAAATATTGTAGAGGCAAATTTTTTTTTTCATTCAAGCTACATGTTTAAGTGCATTATCGGTTTTGGTTTCATTTCTTTTTTAAAGGATAATCCTTGAAGATTTCTAATGCAATACAGGAATATTATTTGATCTAGTTGTTCATTCAAAAGAAATCTGAATACACGAGAAAATGGAAGGAAACAAGTAACTGACAAAAAGCAAGAGAAAAGAAGAACGAAATGATCAATGATGCATTTTTTTCTTTTATTGAATAATGAAGGCTGTTAAAATAAAAGAAAGGAAAACGAAACGAAACGAGAAAATAAAGCCAATATGAAAAAAGAGTGTCGTTTTGAAAATAAAAAAGAAATGTCTGCTCACTTCTGAATATAGCGGGATACGTCAATGTACGCATCGTAAAGTTCTCTCGTCATTATCTATCTATCTATCTATCTATCTATCTATCTATCTATCTATCTATCTATCTATCTATGTATCTAACTATATGCGCGTGCATACATATAGCTATATATACGAGGTCGGAATAGTAATTCTGAGCGCTCTCATATTCATATTTACAAAAATATGTCTTATATATCACCCTCATTATATCTGTCTCTATCTATCTATTTATCTCTCTCTGTATATATATATATATATATATATATATATATATATATATACATACATGCCGCGTTTCATTAGACACTATTTTAATAACAGCAGCAATATATATATATATATATATCGATGCGTCTGAATTTGCACATATATATATATATATATGGGGGTGGGTGTTTGTGTGTGTATTTCTGTGTATGTGAGAAACAGTTTGAATGTCTGTGTGTGTTTTGTGTGGTGAGAATTTGTATCAGTAAATCTAAAGTCGCTCATATTTACGAAACGAATAGAAAGCGATGTGTACCTCTGTTGATAAAAAGAGAAAGTTTATAATCGTTTTAGAAAAGACGTATTTCTAAGCACCAACCGAACCAAACACACATCCACATACAAACACACACACCCACCCACGCACGCACACACACACACACACACACACACACACACACACACACATATATATATATATATATATATATATATATATATATATATATCATCATTTAAGTCAAAACTTAGGTGACAGGCTGTTTCATGCTGGACAAAATCGTCAGGCGCTCTGACCATTGTGTCCAGCATGAAACAGCCTGTCGCATCTGAGTGTTGACTTAAAATTTCACTTTTATATTTGTATTTACATACACTCTATGTATGAAATTGAGCACCATATTCCATAAACATACCACATCTTAAAAATATATTTATTCACACACACACATAAATACACACACACACACACACACATATATATATATATATATATATATATATATATATATATGACGGTGTTCTGAAATGCCATCGGATTGACCTACTCCCCAAAATTTATATTATGTTTATTCATTTCGATATGTATTTTTTAAACGTATACACATTATGAGTTCATGTATTTGCATATGTGTGTTGTGTCTTTTAATATCTATTCGACTTTAAAAAGCTTATCATTAGCTTATCTAAAAGTTTATCATTAAAAAAAATGAGGCCAATTTTAATTTAATTGTAACAAAAGAAGAAATACATTCTTTAGAAACGACAGAACTATACTAATGTTTTCAAAGATAGATAAAGGAAATGTAGTTTGCTTAAAATATGACTTCCAAAGAACTGAAGTTATTTAGAGAAAGCATTCCTATGATTTTACGAATCGCAAAAATTTGGCATCATCATATATTAAACCGATATTCTATTCGTCTTCCTTCTGGTATCTGCTGCAGCTTCTTGTCTTTGAGAATCATTATGCAATTGTCATCTCAACCAAATCCAGTTTACGCCTTGCAAATACAAGTAAATCTCAAACGCGATCGGAAAATTTACCATTTACTCGTGTCTTAATAGTAAGTCAGATAGCTTCAATAAGATTGACAACTGATCTTAAATCTACCTACAATCTGTTGTTAACTGATGGTTTGTTAATTGTAATGCCTCCAAATCGAAACTGCTCTCCTGTAATCTTCTTACAAATCCTTTTTTGAACCTCCAAATGCATGATTGATTTTAACCTCTGGGAGAGTTACACATTGCGCCTTCGAGACTAACGTCTTCCTCTAGGAAATTTGATTCGCTGTGTCGTACCAAATAATTTTCCTCGCCAGAATCTATCTTACATATTTATAAGTCAACCAATCGTCCATGATTTGAACATTTTTACCACCTCTGGTCTGGTGCTCTTGGTATATATTTAGAGATTCTTGATAAAATCCAAAGAAGAATCCCCAATGGTTTTTTCGTCCCCAGCTGGCATCTCGGCTTCAGTCATTTTCCCACTACTGTAATGTAATCTCCATGTGACTCTTTTAAAGATACTTCTGATGAACTTTCTTTTGTGGTACGTAGAATGTATAAATTTAATCCTGGTATTATATTGACGAAAATATCTGTTAAATGAGATAGATGTAACCATAAATTGAAGTGGCTAAATTTAACCGTAAGTTCCATGCTAATACATTCTTCTGTAGAACTTCTCACTTGTGGAACATTCTTCGGGCTTCTTTCCCTCCGGTCAACTTTGATATTCAAAAATGTAATTGTATTATCCATCGTTATCTTCTGTCTTCTTAATTCTTGTTATTTTCTGATTCTCTCCACTTAATGCTGTTTTTCTCATATTCTCTAACACTTAATAACTATTTGCTTCCGAGTAGTTTTATTGCCTTGCTTGGAGTGAAACGATTAAAAACTATCCGGTAAATTAAAGTTCTTCTTTTATGTGTCGTCGCCCATCATCACATAGGCGATCATGGCTCTCCGCTTCCCCCATTCCACGTCGCTCTCAATATGTTTGGCCATTTGCTACTCCCAAATCCTGTTCCGTCATCCACTTGCTTAAGCCCGCGAGGTATACCACGCATTTCTTTCCCTTGTCTCTGTTTCCCTCTATCCGCCCTGTGAGTATCAGATTCTCCTATCCCTTCTATCTCATTACGTGTCCCAGTGATTTCAGCTGCCCCTTTCTGATGTTAAGCATAAGCTTCCTCCTTGTTTATATTCTCTCCAAAACCTCATCGTTACTCACATGATCGGTCCATCGCATCCTTAGCATCCTTCTGTAGAACCATAACTCCGCTGCGTCGAGTCTCTTCTTTATCATTGAGGAGATCGTCCAACATTCGCTACTGTAAAGGAGAAAAATAAGTAGCTATTAATGACCCCCATATAAAGATAATCATACATGTATGATACGTCTATTTAAATACAATATAGTAGTGTTGGGTCTTTGCCTAACATTCACTGCCATATAGTCCTGCTATATGGTAGTGAATGATAGACAATCAGTTCACAGGTGACGAATTTTGAAGCAAAAAAATATGCTTAATGTCGAAGTTTCAAATATAAAAGAAACGAAAGGGACATTTAATACATATAATAACAAATGTCATCGAAATATGATTTTCTGCTATATTCGAACTGACATGTAATAACACATTTTTATTTCACATTTTAAATCGCATAAAAATGGAATTCACCTGGGTAGTTATATCAAACTAATATCAAAATTTATATCTATTTTTGAAACTTATCAAAAACTAAAACAATTGACGGAACTTATAAAAAAAAAAATTAAGAAGTCAGTTTTCGACAGTACCTGTAAATGATTATGAACATGTTTATTCAGTAGTATTTTTGAATGGTTTCTCTCGAAATATTTACATTCAGCCACCAATATATTAACCATAATATTTTATGAAGTTAGCCGCCTTTAAAACGAAATAAAATGGACTGCAGACTTAATTCAAAGAATACTTCGAGGACATTTTGATATTCTGATGTTAAATGGAAACACTGAATGAGAATGGGTTGTCACTTGGCGCGGAACACGTGGTTGTTTGAAAACAAAATCAGTCAGTTAGGTGCCATGCGTGATAAACGCTGAGGTGATCATGTATCTTTCGATACATGACTGACGAGACAGATTTTTTTCGCAGTAGGTCGCCATTATTTTTTCGCGGTAGATCAGTTGCCATCCGAGTCTATAGAACTCAGTCTGTCCTCCTATTTACCCATAGCCGGGAGGAAGAAGAAGAGGATTCATACTGGAATTCGAACTCGGCTCTCCGATTTCTCAATCCGAGCCGCTATCCATTACTCCATTGTGCCTCCTTCCAGACAAAGCATATTGATAATATGTTGCATTTTAAAGATAATTTGTTGCATCATATATTAAATGTTAATATGCATGTAGTGTGATGATTAACAGCACAATAAGCTGATTTCGTTACAATCACTTTCGCGTAAATATCCATGAAAGAGATTTGAATCCATCACTTTTCCCTCCAGCTACGGCTGAAATAAAATGATATAACTGGGACTCTAGCCCTGGAGCTAGAAGATAGAAAACTATGAATTCAAAATCGTAAGTCGCCCTTGTTTAGCAGGTACTCTGAAACCATCGTCAAATTCATGAAAGTCATACTGATTCTATAATCTCGACTGAGACCGGCTTCTGCGTAGATGTGTTATTATTATTATTATTATTATTATTATTATTCCTAGCCTAGCTACCCGGCGTTGCCCGGGTATACATGGCTGCAATTGTCTAAACTCACTCACTGTATACCCGCATCTCCTGTCTCGAAATGTCTGCCTCCGTCCCTGTTTGCATGCATCATCCGTTGGTATAGTAAGCTACTCTGTCTTTTGCAAGTATTTGATTGTTGTTAATAAAGGAATACCATCGACAAAACCTTGTGTCGTCGTTGCTTGGGGTTAATGTGTTTCAATATTTTAGATATTCAGTACATTGTGTATGGCCGTAATAACTTTCAAATTGGATGGCATTGTTTATCTAATAATGAAACAAAAACAGAAATGAAGCGTCTGAGCTTATTTCAACTGCAAGTGCAAACACATGAGCGCCATTCCATTCTTCGCCCATTTACTGTAAAGCTGGTGTTAATAAGAGGTTATTCCTTCTCAATCATCATTGCATCAAAGTTTGTTCAAATGACAACTTAGGATAGAATCATATAAAGAAACTATTGACTAAATGGCAGAAAGCGTTTTTTTTGTGGAGGGGGGAATTAGTTTTTCGCAGATTTCGTCCACTTAACTGAAATAATCTAAACCAAACATTCACGCAAGACAATGTGTGTGTCATATGTAATTTACATGGCAAATTTGGAAAGCATCGGATGAAAAATCCGGGGGGTGGGTGTTGGCCGAAAAACGGAATTTTGAGCAGTTTTTCGTGGTTTTTCGTTATATGCAGGGAATCGAGAAGAAGTAAAACCACACTCTGTTATTTCTTGCTTAATAGAATTTTTTGTGATATGTTTGAAGAAAAACGGATGAAAAATGAGGAAGTTATTCAAGTTTTTATTTTAAGTAGTACGAAAAAAAAACAAAAAAAACAATTGTTTCTCAGTTTTTGCATTTTTTTTCAGTGAATCCTATGTTGCAGGAAAACTATCAAGCACTCTACAGAAACCTCGTAACAAGAGCTATGTTTTGTATTAAGTGCAAATAACATCAGCTCATCCAGTAAAAATTTCGTTCGCGTATAGCTTTGCCTTGATTTTTTCAAAAAGTCGTACTGACCTTCAGTTTTATCGATCTTTCTGCCAAACTCTAGAGGAACTGAAGATTGAAAAGTCGTTCTTCATGTTACTCATTAAATTTTCAACATGTGTGTACAATTTTATCGAAATCGGCCGAAAAATGTTGACGTACATAAATTGATTGCATACTCATAGACAGACACACTGACAGAAATCTTCTGTTTTATAGATATAGATTATTATTATTATTATTATTATTATTTCCTTTTTTCTGGTGTCTACTTATTTCTTTCCGGGTCCCACCCAGATACCTAAGGTCAGAAATAGCATCATGATATAAACGCACAGACATAAACACACGCATCTTTTACATAGATAAAGCCCTTCGTAAGGTGTGGGCTGTACTCGTGAGAACAATTTTAATGTTATTATTATTATTATTATTATTATTATTATTATTATTATTACAGTCGACGTTTTGTATGTCGTAGATTGAAAAGTATATCAGAAAAATCAGTTTCTTTTAATCTCTTTTGCGTTCTATAAAAGGAAAAAAAAAACAATTCTTCACGGAAACTTTTCGCGATTAATGATTATAAGGTTTTTGTGCAATTCAGTGTAAATACGATTTCATTAGAGAAACGCTGAATACAGCAGGGGATTTTTCTTCACCAATAAAATTCTTTAGGGTTGACTCCACGTATTTGTTTGTTTTGAATTTTTGCAACAGATCTTTCAGTAATTGTCTGTATGGAGGGACGTCATTAAGCGACTGTCACGTGACACACGTGACTTATCACCCCCACCACCACAGAGAGATAAGCATCTTCTGTATCCCTTCAAGGCTAAGAGTAATAAGTGAATCATAGATACCAATAACCATCTGAAAAATAAATGTATATAATTCTTTTAACAGATCAAATATGTAATGATTTTCCAAGCACAGATAAGATGTGACACAAGGCCGAAAATATGGAGTACCGAGTGAGGATCGAACTCACTCGTAATTGTTCTAGCGACACAAGCTTGCTAACCATTACACCGTCTCGATGTGCCCAGTACATCAAATGTGTATAATACAGGGTGACCCCATAAATGGGAATATTTTAACAATCCAATAAAACCAAGAGTGATGGAAAAAATATTTCATTCATAGAAATTGAAACCTTGAAACATGCTATTTAAGAAACAATGATGGAATTTTCATTTTTAAAAAATTACATCCTGTAGATGGCGTCCTCCTGTACGAATGCATTCTTGAAATCTGCTGTTGAGATTCCTCATTGACTGCTGCAACATTTTAGCTGGGATACTGTGAATTT
Organism: Acanthosepion pharaonis; assembly: GCA_903632075.3. Lineage (NCBI taxonomy): Eukaryota > Metazoa > Mollusca > Cephalopoda > Sepiida > Sepiidae > Acanthosepion > Acanthosepion pharaonis. The sequence goes on from CAHIKZ030002833.1 coordinate 330,446, forward strand.
CATCTTGAATTCTAAATGGCAACATGTTTACTCGCTCAAGGTCACTGTCTCGCAGTGTTGCCACTTGCTCATGTCTGGCAATACGCAATTTAAAAAATTCCCGTTTTTTGGGGGTCACCCTGTACTATAACGACTGCCAGAAAGGTTCATTTTAAAATTAACGTTGATAAATATTTTTGGTTAAAAGTTTAAAATAAGTTCTACAATTATGAATATTATTAATTTTAAAATACCAAATATATGGCACGAACAAGGTATATATAAAATAGTGCACTTCATCCATCAAAACTTTTAAATATACTTTGATTAAACCTCTCTTTTAATGTATTAATACGATAGACTATGCATTATAATATTGATTACTTACGTTGCGCCATATATGACAGACACCTCTCTTTAAAGGCTTTATAATATACTTTGCTCCACACTACAGCAGACATTAAAATTAAAGACAGTATAATTGCTACATTTTATGCTACTTTATTTAAAACAAATACTCCACTATATAATTAAAGGAATTATCATTATTATAAATTTTATCCAATCTAATTGCATAGAATGGCACGAGAGATATAAATAAATACATGACGGTAATTAGTACATAGTATTGATGGAAATTAAATTTATTGTGAGTTACCTCTGTGAATATCATAGTGACCTTTGTTTATCTATCGTAATAACTGTACTTTGTAATTATATAACTCGTAACACCAATATATAAATAAATGCAGAATGGCAAGTCATTTATATCGGTTAATAGATATACACTGAGTGCCGAATTAATGCCAGTGTGTCGACGGATCAATGCATCACGGAATCATTTGTACGCATGGAAATGTTCAAGATTTCGGTTTCTTAAGGTATACATGTTCATGTTATATTGTTGGCGACAAATAAGTGAAAGTAACCAGCAGCAACGGATTAATATCATGTTATTTTTCTGACGATGGGTAAAGGTATAGTTAGAATTTTAGCTCTATTGAAGAAATCGATTGATTTTGATTGAAAATAACGATTCAGAGAAATGTCCAAAAATAATTAAAAATATAAAAAATAAATGTATGTGTTTGACAGAGGTAGGATATTGGTACGCTCTTATTGACAATTAGGTGTGTAAAAATAGCCGAAAAACTGAAGGTGAATAATAAAGCTATAGTGGAGATTCCAGCACAGGATTTAGTAATGTGAAAAATTATGCATTACGACGAATCGGTTACGAAAATTGACCAATACATATTCTTCACCCGACATAGTTCCCGAGATTTTTGGATATTTCCAAAATTGAAAATTGTACTAAACAACTTATCTTTGACGACGTCCCTGACAACCAACAACACGTGACTACATTAGTGGGAGTTATTCCGGAAAAAAGAGCTTCAAGTATTTTTACAGGAATTGGCACTGTCCTCTCAAAAAAGTGCATTCGTAGTCAACACAGCCTATAATATAAGTATAAAATAAACATTGTGCTTGCAGAGACGTTCTAGGAATTAAATTGTAACACGTTATATATATATATATATATATATATATATATATATATATATATATATATATATATATATATATATATATAATATCATATAGAGTATATCTGTAAAAAGTATATGAATAAAGACAAAAGAAAACTTATCTTAGCAGACGCGTATTTTCCTCTGGGAAATGTTATCAAGGCCAATGTTATATTTGCCTTGATAAAGTTCCTCAGAGAGCGAAACTCGTTGGTTAACATAAGTTTTACTTTTGACTTTATTAATATATATATATATATATATATATATATATATATATATATATATATATATGTGTGTGTGTGTGTGCGTGCGTGTGTGTGTGCTGGTGCAAGCCTGTGTGAGCATATGAGAGTTGTATTAAGTGTTCATCCTAATAATTCTGATTAATTTTAGCTCTGTTTAGTTTTTATTGTATTTTACTGAATAAATTTTTATATAACAGGATATAAATTATGATTAAACTGACAGAAGTCCATGTTTGTTCTATAGTTTTCATTGGTTCAAGTACTTCGCCTAGTCATTATCAAGAATTTAGTGCTCTCATTGTGCCAGTCAAGATTCCGTTGGCTATATTCTGATACTTTATAGAAACCTGGACATTTGAAAACATACAGTAACATCATTGTATGCCTTTTAAATCGATTGAAACCGAAACAAAAATAAAGCATCAAATACTATGCATAATTTTTTGTTACACATATTATCTATTTTATACACATTTTAAATGACCGTCTTCCATGGTGAAAGGTATTTTACTTAATGTGGTTTTCTTACTTTGTATAATAATATCCTCCAGAATTTAGCGTCTTTTTTTGCATTGGTTGCTGTAGAGTATTGGGGCATTATCCATTAATTTTTTATCTCATGATAATTGTTGTATTGTGATTTCACGTGCTCTATTAAACGATATGTGCAAAATTTTAACTAAGTTTTGAAAAAGGACAAGACAACTAATGAGAGATTGTAGTGCACGTGTCGCCTATATGAGAATTTAGTGTTGTTTTTTATTGTTAATATTGGTGAGGCAATATACTGGAGAGCATGATTGTACATAAGCAGCATTATTTGTACATGGAAGATATTTAAAGTTCAGAGAATTTAGTAAAGATTTTTTAAAAAATTTTTATGACAAATTATCAGGGTTTTTTTTAGCATCCTTAAGTTTTATGCATTCGCGAATTAGGCCTTTTTAATATTTTTTCAATCCTGTTAAGAAGAAGGATGCATCTGGTTAGCATATGATAGGTTAATGATGAGTTTACGCTGGTTTATATCAAGATAAGTACTCGTATTATGTTTTTTCTGAATTTTCTTATGGTTAATTTGATTTGTCCATCGCCGACATTGGTCGGGAAGTTATTATTGATATGTTTTTGTTTATTACTGTTTATATTATATTGTTTATATTATGGTGTTTATATAGTTTATTACTGATATGTTTTTTCTTTATTACTGTTTATATTATACTGTTTATATTATACTGTTTATATTCTTAATTACGGATATGTTTTTGCTAATTACTGTTTATATTATACTGTTCATATTGTTTATTACTGATGTTTTGTGTTTATTAAATTTTATGTTATACTGTTCATATTTTTTATTACTGATATGTTTTTATTTATTTTGTTTATATTGTACTTTTTATATTCTTTATTACTGATATGTTTTTGTTTATTACTGTCTGTATTACAAGGTTTATGTTGTTTATTACTGATATGTTATTGCTTATTACTTTTTATACTATACTGTTTATATTGATTATTACTGTTATATCTGTATTACTGTTTATATTATATAGATTATATTGTTTATTACTGATATGTTTTTTGTTTTTTACTGCTTATATTATACTGTTTATATTGTTTATTACTGATATGTCTATTGTTTATAACTGTTTATATTATACTATTGGTATTGTTTATTATTCATACATTTTTTGTTTATTACTGTTTATAATATACTGTTTATATTCTTAATTGCGGATATGTTTTGTTAATTACTATTTATGTTATACTGGTTATATTGTTTATTACTGATATGTTTTTGTTTATTCTGTTTATATTGTACTGTTCATATTTTTTATTTCTGATATGTTTTGGTTTATTACTGTCTATATTACAGGGTTTATATTGTTTATTGCTGATATATTTTTGTTTATTAATGTTCATATTATATTGTCTGTATTCTTTATTACTGTTATATTTATATTACTGTTTATATTATACTGTTTATATTGTTTATTATTGATATGTTTTGTTTGTTGCTGATCATATTATACTGTTTATATTATTTATTACTGATATGTTTTTGTTTATTACTGTTTGTATTATAATGTTTATATTGATCTTACTAATATGTTTTTTGTTATTGTTTATATTGTACGGTTTATATTGCTTATTACTGATATATCTATGTTTATTCTTGTCTATATTATACATGTTTATATTATACTGTTTATATTGTTTACTACTGATATGTTTTCATTTATTACGGTTTATATTTTACTGTTTATATTGTTCATTACTGATATGTTTTTGTTTATTAATATTTATATTATACTGTTTATATTATATTGTTTTATTCTTTATTATTGATATATTTTGGTTTATTAATGTTTATATTATACAGTTTATATATATATATATACTATTTATATTGTTTATTACTGATATGTTTTTGTTTATTACAGATTATATTTTACTGTTCATGTTGTTTATTACTGATATGTTTTTGTTTATTACAGATTATATTTTACTGTTCATGTTGTTTATTACTGATATGATTTTTGTTTTTTACAGTTTATATTATACAGTTTATATTGTTCATTACTGATATGTTTTTGCTTCATGATGCTTATACTTCTTCTCTGGGGAATGTCCTTTCGTAGTGTTGGCAATCATGGCTGGCCACAATTTTCTGCTCTTTGTAAGTTTCGACATTTTGTTCTCACACATGCAAATTGTCGTAGGGTAACGGACGAAATCAGTAGTTGAATGAAATATAAAATTAAGTAACCATGATTAATACCTCAAGTTATCAATTAGGACTTACACTTTAGTACATGCGTGATAATGACTCTCCACAATCTCCTAACTCATCTAATTAGAATTATTAAAATGCTCCTGGCCTTGAGTCCTCTGGTCTTCTACAGATGCTTGCGGATCAGTGTAATCTTTACCGATTTTCTAACTGAACCCTGTATTTAAACTGTTGTAAACGAGTAAGTGTCGTTGCCGACACTGTAGTTTGAAACTAGATCGCCAGTGAGCAACACGGGCGATTCCATTATTAAGTAGATCACGTGAGAATAAAGCAAGCGAATATATACGAAGTGGCGTAAGGATCACTGTTCACTCGTCTTATCTATCCACTATTGCTATACGTTCAATCTCTCTCTCTCTCACTCTCTCTACTCTACTACTATACAGATAACGATTCTATTCTGATCTGTGTAATATTTGGCGATTACTACTTGAACACTTAATACTAGTGCGAATAATAATGGAAGCCGTTACTGGAAGTACCGGCGTCTACGAAATCTCAAATATAACGAGCATTTTTGAAGTGATAACGTGCTTTCGTTTGACGTAGGAAAAGTGATACGCGAAGCCGTCCAACATCACAAAGTCGCGACGAGACGAGAATCACAAAATAAACAAATCAATGTACGTTTTTTTCGTTTCTCTGTCATTAGCAACATCTTATTTTGTTCTTTTTGTTACTGTTTCCTTATTTATAATGATGTTTCTACTAAGTCTGATTCGGTACTCACAATTAAGAGTTTATGGACATACAGCGTTGAAACGATCGCTGAAGTTACCAACGTCGTACCTTGATGGATGACCGCTTGGGAATATCAGGTGCGGTAAACTTGGATATTCGAGTGGTGTAATCGACAATGACTCGGAATTGTTAATAGGAGAGCCGAGTTATAATTTCATTTCGCTTATTCATCATTAATTACACGCAATGAATCCACCACTTCTCACACAGCTATGGGTTAATTAGTAAGACATATAACTAAATCATTATCTTTAAAAAATATTAGAATCTAAATATATTTTCTCGTTTTAAATAAAGTGTAAATGGTTGATAATCTGTAGAAAATGAGTCTTCCGATCAATCAATCAATCAATCGAGGAGTTATTTGTCTAATTTCAATAGTTAAAGCCTTAAACTTATAAAACAATTGCGAAGCTAGACATTGGGCTCTTAAATCTCATGTTCATTTTGATTGCTTGCTCTCTTTCTTTCTTTTTTTCTTTCTTTCTCCTTTACTCCCTATCTCTTCTCTTTCATTCTCAATTAATGGCTTTCATATAGTTATATATATATATATATATATATATATATATATATATATTGAACATTGAAGTCATATATATATTGAACATTGAAGTCAACACTCAGAGGCGAGTCTAGCTTGAAACAACCTGTCGCATATAAGTGTTGACTTCAATGTTCACTTTTATATTTATATTTACATACGCTCTATCTCTGATACTGAGCACTTTATCCCATAAATATAGCACACCTTAAAAAAACTATATTTCTTTATATATATATATATATATATATATATATATATATATATATATATATATATCTGTCCCAGGAAGATTAAGATCAAAAGAGAGTTCTACTATAGATATAGAAACCAATATATAGGTAGTAATCCGTTGGTGTAATCCAGGCGAGTGCTATAAACACAAAAGAATTTGAATTATGTTATGAGCCCTCTTTTGTGAGTCAGTTTTAACATAATTCAAAATCTGTGTTGTGTTAATAGGACTTGCCTGGATTATACCAATGGATTACTATATATATATATATATATATATATATATATATATATATATATATATATATGAAAGGAAGAGGTTATAGTAGTTCCAACGAGAAATGTGTGCATATTAAAAAGAAGAGATACCGCAAATGCTTTTTTGGTTGTAATGTGTATTTTTTTTTAAAATATTATGCTTTATTTTCCATAATTTTACTACACTAGTTTCTGGTCTCGCGACCGTCTTCAGGTAAAAGGTGGAGATTTCCACATATTATTAAAATAATTAATTTTTTTCTTCTTTATGTTTCTCGATGTTAAATATTCTCGATAAGAAAAGCATTCGGATTACTAACACCAAAAAGAGAATGTCTCATATCGAGAATATTTAACATCGAAAACATAAAGAGAAAAAAATAATTATTTTTTTAATATGTGGAAATCCTCTTTACCTGATGACGGTCGCTAGACCAGAAACACGTGTAGTAAAAATTATGGAAAATAAAGCATAATATTTTTGTGAAAAAATACACATTACAACCAAAAACGTTTGCTATCTCTTATCTTTTTAATATATATATATATATATATATATATATATATATATATATATATATATATATATATATATATATATCTTAAATAGGAAACGTAGAACTGATAAGATCTGCTCCTGCAGATTAAATAAAAGGCTCAAATTTAATTTAAACGGATAAATAGACCCTTGAAAAAAGCTGAAAAGAACAACGATCGAAACGTTGTAATGAAAAAAAAGATGAAAACTGTAAATGATAGAAATAGCGATAAATCCTCATTTAAAAAATTCATAAATAAATTAGAAAAAAAAAACTTTGCTGTTAACTGGCAACGCAACAGTTTTTTCTCACTATGCACTAAGAATTTTGGCTTGAACGTAAGGAATGGTTCAAAACAAACTTCTTTACCAAAACTTTATTCTTTTATTAAAATATCCGACATACATATAGTCCTCCCAACCCAGTATGTCTTTATCGCCCTTTGCCAAAAATTACATCAGTTGAAAAGCTTGTTACAAATCAGTTATGCCTGGCCAATTGCAACCTGACTGAGTAAATAGATCTCAATGTACAAAACAGCAGGACTGGCGACTCTCATTCGTGCACGGGATACTCACAACCCGCTTTCCATATATCCTTTAAACAATGACCGTAGACTCGTAGCCAAATGCGACACAGTCACTTCCATTGCTCTGTGAACCCTTATTGATTCGTTGAACACGCAAGTTTGACCGATCAATTATTCTTAATAGATTCCTTACTGCTGATTTATGCCGAGCTGAGGAGAGTAAATTTGGCTTGGTGCTAAACACTAGAATTTTATAGCGACAAGTGTTAAGAAATTATAGCGAACCATGATCACCCAAGTAATGAAGTTTGGGTGATGGTTAAATGATAACACATGGATCTATATTACTTAACTATACAGGTTATATAATTCCTTTGTCAGTTGCCATCAACCAGTTTGTAGTAGGTGGCCAAGTTGATACCTCAACTGTAACGTCGAACTTAGAGAGTGACAAGTGGCGTTCGATTCTTTCGCAACTTATAAAGCGGCTGGTGTTTATTTAATGTTAACAACAAATCTAGGATCCTTGTGGGTGTGATGCAAATCGGAGTGTCAAGTCCATCCACGTTCTGAGTGAAAAACGGAAAATAAATGATGATGATGATGATGATGATTAACCTGATATATCCGAATTTATATGTATATATATATATATATATATATATATATATATATATATATATATATATATATTTGTTATGGTCTGGTTCCTTGCACCACGGTGATAGTCCAAGGTAGAACCAATAAAGAAGAATTCGAATACGGATATGGAATAACACAGATATATTACAAACAGGAATATATACAGAGAAGTAGAAAAAGTGTTAGTACGAATAATCAGGTTTAGTAGTAATTGTCTGAACGCGACTCTGTTTCGGACTGCCTCTGACTTGATTGACTGACTCCTGACGGACTTCCCTCCAGACTTCAGACTTCCATCCAGACTTCAGACTGAACTCCAGACTTCAGACGGAACTCCAGACTTCAGACTGAACACCAGACTTCAGACGGAACTCCAGACTTCAGACGGAACTCCAGACTTCAGACGGAACTCCAGATTTCAGACTGAACTCCAGACTTCAGACGAAACTCCAGACTTCAGACTGAACTCCAGACTTCAGACTGAACTCCAGACTTCAGACTGAACTCCAGACTTCAGACGGAACTCCAGACTTCAGACTGAACTCCAGACTTCAGACTGAACTCCAGACTTCAGACGGAACTCCAGACTTCAGACGGAACTCCAGACTTCAGGGAACTCCAGACTTCAGACGAAACTCCAGACTTCAGACTGAACTCCAGACTTCAGACGGAACTCCAGACTTCAGACTGAACTCCAGACTTCAGACTGAACTCCAGACTTCAGACTGAACTCCAGACTTCAGACGGAACTCCAGACTTCAGACTGAACTCCAGACTTCAGACGGAACTCCAGACTTCAGACGGAACTCCAGACTTCAGACGGAACTCCAGACTTCAGACTGAACTCCAGACTTCAGAGGGAACTCCAGACTTCAGACGAAACTCCAGACTTCAGACTGAACTCCAGACTTCAGACGGAACTCCAGACTTCAGACTGAACTCCAGACTTCAGACGGAACTCCAGACTTCAGACTGAACTCCAGACTTCAGAGGGAACTCCAGACTTCAGACTGAACTCCAGACTTCAGACGGAACTCCAGACTTCAGACGGAACTCCAGACTTCAGACGGAACTCTAGACTTCAGACTGAACTCCAGACTTCAGAGGGAACTCCAGACTTCAGACTGAACTCCAGACTTCAGACTGAACTCCAGACTTCAGACGGAACTCCAGACTTCAGACTGAACTCCAGACCTCAGACGGAACTCCAAATTTCAGACTGAACTCCAGACTTCAGACGAAACTCCAGACTTCAGACTGAACTCCAGACTTCAGACGGAACTCCAGACTTCAGACTGAACTCCAGACTTCAGACGAAACTCCAGACTTCAGACTGAACTCCAGACTTCAGACGAAACTCCAGACTTCAGACTGAACTCCAGACTTCAGACTGAACTCCAGACTTCAGACGGAACTCCAGACTTCAGACTGAACTCCAGACTTCAGACGGAACTCCAGACTTCAGACTGAACTCCAGACTTCAGACTGAACTCCAGACTTCAGACTGAACTCCAGACTTCAGACTGAACTCCAGACTTCAGACTGAACTCCAGACTTCAGACTGAACTCCAGACTTCAGACTGAACTCCAGACTTCAGACGGAACTTCCTGCTTCCTCTTGAGGCGCAGTATTTATTACGTATGGAATAGTCCATTATGTTATTATGGGTAAGGTCCCGTAACAATATATATATATATGTATATATATATATATGATGACCAAATCGGGTAACAGAATAATAGTCCATCTCCAAAAATGTTTCATATCTAAAAAAAAAGAAAGTATTCCAGGTTTTCAGATAAGAAGATTAGTCATCTTGATACTACTTGTAAGAATCACTGAAATATTCTTTCAGTTATTCAGTTAGAAAGAAAACAGGATCAAATCGTTATGTCTCAGACCACTATCTTCCCAACTGACCAATGGTGAGAGAAAAAAGAACATTCAGGCCTTCAGTAATGATATCAACATGGATACTCTCGTTTCCATCTCAATTCAAGAACCATCAAGAGAACGGTTAATAAGTTTTAAAAAGAGGGATCAGTAGAGAGGAAAATGGATCAGGTGGTCACAAGAGGAAGACAGATCATCATTTCAACGTAGAGCTAAAGCGCTCAATCAAACTCAATCCATAAGACGTTCGGCACGTGAGAGAGGCGTTTCAGCTATAGAGTCCAAAGAGCAGTAAAAAAAAAAAAAGACCTGAAAATAAAATTGTACGTGAAACATACAAAACAGCTTGTTACTCCAAGGTAAAAAGAAGCTTAGAAAGGGCGAATATCATCTTGAATAAGTTGGAAAATGATCCTGAAAAATATATATATATATATATCAGTTCATACATATATATATATATATATATACATATATATATATATATGAACTCAATTTCAATGCTTTATGAGCTTCCGATCTTAGCCAGGATTAATTAATGATGAACATGCCATTTTCGTTTATGATCGATTTCATCACGATTTTTCTGTTAAGCTTTGGTAGTAATTGTAATTTTTTTGCTCAAAATAGAGTCCAATAGTGTTATAAAACCTAGAAGATTTCCAGTAAAATATCTTTAATCATTTATAAGATACAACGTTTCAAAACGTAATTGAAAAATTGGATAATTTTGCTGTTACACGATTTAGACAATTTTGCTGTTGCACCCTTTACATATTTGAATTGACATCACGGTTATTTTAATCAGTGTAAATTTACGTTTACCAATTTTCTGTCTGCGTGAAAGTGCGCTCTGGTATGATCCGAAGCTGCGTCTCCTTTAAAATTGAAATATTCTAAATGGCTCTTTATTACATAAAATAGAGATTAAATATATAGAAGCATTTTACAACACTGTGTGCATTATTAGCATGCGCAATAAAATTTAATATGGGGTTGCTTTCTTGTTGTTTCAGCAAATCATTGATAGTTGTTTGATAAATCTGCTTGATCAAAGTTGTTCAGTTCCTTGATGATTACTTTGTACTCTTGGTCATTGTTACCCCATTGTCGCCAATACACAATTGTCTCGCAAAGATTTTAGTCTTAACATGACTTCATATCTCCTCTATGAGATCAACAATTGATGAATCAGTAAAGAAAATTGATGATTAAAATAGTATTTTGTTGTTTTGCTGTGTGGATAAAAGAATTTTCTTTTTGGGAAGTAGATTGATTCCAGTTATTTCTTCAAAATGTGCAGGTTGCATTTTATTGTATTTTGGAAATATTTCTCCTAAATATGTTTTTTCACATTGTAGAGTTTGCTTACCAAAGATAATATAATTATATAAAAAAAACGGATGCTTTACTGAGGCAGTAAATAAACGTAATTTTTAGTGAAGACGGAGACACACGCAAAATTCTTTTATTCAGTGAGAAACCGGATTATTTCAAATTAGAATAAATATTTTATTTAAACTAATATGTAGAAATATGCTGATACGACATCTTTCTGTCATTCACCGAGTTGAAAAAAAGCCCTCGAGGTCGTATTTCATTTTCAGTTTGTGTTGATGGAAAAAAATGGAAACACTCTAGTGTAGGTTCCCAATAGAACGAAAGGGGTACTAACACAACGGCGAGAAACGAGAACATTAATCTTTTGTCCATTATATATGCTTATTTATGCCTGGATTCACTCGGCCCTGTGCCACATCCTACCTCGCGGAGAGGCTGGTAAATATCAACAGTCGAATAGATTGAATGCTCGGTCAAACGACACACATTCACATTCACAGTCGTGTAATACTCTTCTGTTGTACTTACGGTTTAATATATGATTTAACTGCAACACATGTTTTATTTCTTTAATCATTTACTTGGTCACAACAACTTTTAACTTCTACTGGGGGTTTATAGAGAACCAAAGATCATGGCTTTTACTGAAGCCTCAGTTTTAGAAAGGAACGTATTTGATAACTATATTCTTAGCTATAGGCGTTGAATTTTTTTTCATGTTTCAATCTTCGTGATTCTCCTCTGTATGATTTTCGATTATTGCATGTTTATACGTTTCTCATTGCTGAAGATCATTAATTAACTGAGGAAAAACAAATATTTTAAATTATCTCTTTCTAAATCATCTTTTTTTTCTTTACCCCGGCGCCAATCTAAGACGTTCATGACTACAAAGAATCACTTCCTACGCTCTCTATGCCAAACTCCATTATTAAACTAAGAAAGTCGTTCATTTTGTTCAAGTAAGAATTTCCAAAAATGTCTCCGGGTTGGGGGTGGAGTAAAAATGAAACATATATATTTATTCTGTGAAAATATATTTAATAATTAATTTCAATATGTCAGTACATTAGATGAAAAATATATATTTCTTTTTTATTTGTGCAAAGTTTTAATTAATCTCATAAAGTTTAAGAAACAACAATAACAGCTTAGAAAAATAACATCATATAAAATTTTAGCGCATGATCATCATTCGACAGACAATAACTATTTGCATTCTTCATTTGCATTAGGTCACATCAAAGTGAAACACTGGTTCCAGTATGACCACAGACGTTAAACAACGTCTAGTCTGGTCAGTACTTAGATGAGTGACAGCTTTTTAATACTATGTGATGTAAGCTTGAATGTGCAGTTGGTGTAAGTCATAATGGCTCGCAATTGAACATTGGAGAGAGGAGTTCCAATTTCAGTTGGGTTCGTCATATTCACTTACACGCAAATACCATTGGGACATGTATGGAATCATTTTCCCAACTATGGGTTAATTACTAAGACTTGTATAACTAAAACATCAATTATCTTAAAAAATATTTTAAAAAATCTAAAAGAATTAATTCATGTTTTTCAATTTTAAAAAGTCTGTTTTTTTTGTTACTGTGAGCAGACGATGATATTTTTAATATTAAACTCCACGAAACGCTAGGGACAAATGTCACTCAGGATATAGGGTTATTGAATTGCGTGATATCAACTTAAGTTGATGGAGAATTTAGTAAAGTTTATAGGAATAATGTGTGTAGTTACTAAAACTTGACGTGAAGCGCTGAAAATTATCGTGTTCACTGAAGTATCCATCTTGGAGTAGGTTCCACAATGTAGTTACTGAGGAAATAAAAATAAAAAAAATAAAAAATATATTTTTCTTCCAATGTATTGACATTAAAAAAATCTTCTAATGTATTGATATATGAAAATAAATTAATTTAATACATTTTCATAGAATAAATAAATAGGCCGTAGAAACGACTCAATAAATCAACTAATTTAATGATGGCAAACAACGAGGATTTTATTTGAAAGTATTGAAAATATTGCTGTTTGGGGCATGTTATACTTATGAAAATTAAACATTTGATATGAGAATATTTACAAACTATAAATTGAATTAGCACGCTTATAATAATGAGCCACCTAGTAAGCTTTAATATAGGAGCATTAGGAAATTGATCTGTAATAAATGATTTCCAACGTAAGAACTGAATAACAAAAATATTTCCCTAACTTAAACTGAAGAATATCAAATTCGTGCCCACAGAACATTAACCCTGAGTACGTACATTTTTCATAGATAACTAAAATATCATATCAGACTAGACACAACTGAATGAATAGAATTATCTCCAAATATTCCGTATCGGTCATGCGCTATTGTAAGGCATTAAACATTTCCCACTATACTTCCTGTTTCTTACATCGTCAAAGCTGCAAGCCTCTTGCTGCCCTATTGCTATTTCCACTTTTTACCTCCACTTCCTACACTGTGTCGAATTATCCTCCGTATTCCATTTGTATGGAGAAAGTGCATCTCAGACAATATTTCTTCAATAACTGCATTGTGGAACCTACTATGAGATGGATACTTCAATGAACACGACAAGGTTCATCGCTTCAAGTGTCAATCACTACACACATTATTCTTATAAACTTTACTATATTCTCCATTAACTTAAGTTGATATCACGCAATTCATTAACCTTATATCCTGAGTGACATTTGTCCCTAGCATTGCATGTAGTTTAGTATTAAAAAAATATCAACGTCTACTCACAGTAACGGAGAAACATTTTAAAATCGAAAAACATACCTGGTGTGATTTTTTTCATAATATAATTAATATTTATATTATTAGACTCTGTTGTATTATAAATTTAAATATACAATAATTAAATTAATTTAAATATGTAATACGTAAAGGAATTTCTCTAACTAAATTAATATAAAAACTAATTATATTATAAAACAAAATTCAACGGCAAGAATAACAACTATTTACACGTTATAAGTTTATTAGACATTAAATTATATCATTTAGCATCCTGCATAGTTTACCTTGACTTTCAGTTATTCTGAAATATATTCACGAGTTCTTAAATTTAAAAATTCTGAAAGTTAACGATACTTTTACTCCTGTTCATAAATACTTGCTGAAAAATAAAATATTTCCTTTTGTCTTTATATATATATATATATATATATATATATATATATATATATATATATATATATATATATATATGTATGTGTGTGCGTGCATGTATATATATGTTCGTATATATATGTTCATATACACACATATATATATATATATATATATATATATATATATATATATAAATATATATATATATATACATGCATGATGAAAATATTTTATGGTATGTTATACTGATAAATGATCAAAATAGTAGAGATGAAGCATATGTTAATATAAATATAAAAGTGGGCATTGATGTCAAAACCGAACGTCGACAGTCTGTTTCATTCTTGAACGCAACCTTCTGGGCATGTGCATTTTTGTTCTGCAGTTACATGTACGTTTGATTTCTGCGGATGTTTTTTTTTTTTATTTTGCGAGTCAATATTGCATTACCAACTTTTTTTAATCAATTCACCCCAAGCTCAGCGTAAGCAGTTAGTAGGCGTGAACCGGAATCCTACTCTTAAACATGAAACAAGAAATAAACCTCTACTCCTGCTGCACATAAAATTGGCGATTAAATTTATATTCTTTTCAAATATAATTACCTACCCTAGAGTTACTTCATATTAATTGTAATGAATAATGTCGAAGAAAGCGATTTAGGCAGAATTACTCAGCTTGATTAGCAGTACAAATATGGCGCCATGCTGACATATCTTATATTTTCAAATGCACTTTTGTACTGTTGAAGAGTTATATAAGGGGAGACAATTAAGACGTTCTTTTATTAAAGTAAATCTTAACAAATTATTTATTTTATATATGCCAGCATTGATATGGCATTTGCAGACTATTAAATATGTAAGTTTGAAATGCACCTAAAGTAGGCTTTAATATTCTATTAATTTTAACTAACTAGAATTTTTCTAACCGTGAAATAATGTTTGTTCTGTACGAATTCTCTTCCAGTTCCTGCCATACGAACGCCGGTGTTCCTCAAGACTCTATCCTTTGTCCTAGACTCTTTCAGAGCTTCATCAACGATCTTCATAATGTCATCAATTCTCAAGTCGGCATCTACGCTGACAAAACTACCATTTACTTTTGTTTCAATAACTGTCCGGCATTGCTGACAAAGTTAACCTGTCCGTTCATCTCGCTAACGACTTCCAATCTGTGATTGACTGGGGTAGGAAATGGCTTGTGAATTTTAATGCATCCAAAACGAAACTACTGTCATTTATTCACCATAGAGAAACTCCCCTGTCTCTTATCAGCATGGCTGATGCTCAACTTCACGAGAGTGACTCACTGCGCTTTCTTGGTCTCATGTTCTCTACTGACCTGAGTTGAATCAATTGCTGCATCTACCGCAAAGAAAGTTTGTTCTCTGTGTCGCGCCAAAAGGTTTTTTTCTCGTCTGAGTCCATATTTCATATCTACGAATCGAATATTGTTGCCATATATGGTTTCCTGTCCCCGCTGTTCATCCCGAGTTCCACGAAAACATCCAAATAAAGATATGCAGTGTGATTGGGTATCGACACCGTTTACTTTCTCAATTTAATGTGGCTTCCTTGTCATTCTTATAAATAATTTCATGGAATCTGCTCTGACAAGCTATTTTCACTGGTGCCCCGACTGCATGAATTTAAGCGTGCTACTAGGTTGGCATCTCACTCCCACCCTTTTACTGTCGAAACAGTTACATGTAACCGCCTATTCTACTCCAACAGCTTCTTCTCTTGCACTCTCTGACACTGGAACTCACTTCCTCTTATTAGCTTCCTTGATATCTATAATCTTCAAAAAATTTAAATGCAATGTCAGTCGCCATTTTCCTCTCTTCGTTTGATCGTCCTCCGTTTTTCTTTTTATCCTTTCCTCATCCCACCTATACCCAGTCTTTTCCCTTACACTCTCTATAGGCACTTGCGCACTGCTGATACTACCACCTTGCTTGGAGCGAACTGCCTAAAAATAAAACACGCTAATGTGTGTTGAAATCCTTGCGGATTTTTAATATTGTTTATGTTATTGCTAACATCTTTGTTAAGATTTAAAAACTCGACCATTCTTTCTATTTCGCAAAACAATCAACGAAATCTGAATAAGCTGATTTGTTTGGAAAAAAATACTTTAACAAAAACCCTACTCCTCGTGATTTTTTTAAAATTTAATTTTATAGGTCTTCGTGGTAAATAATATTTTTTCCCTTTATAACAGCGAAGAATAAATTGCGTAAATATTTATTTCTGGGGCTAAAACCATTTTTTTAAGAGATTGGACTTGTTGATTATTTTGCCGAAGCTGCAACCAGTTAAGTAAAATAAAAATAGCTTATGAAATTTCTTAAGAACGTTAATCTCTGTTTGTTGAATGTGTGTATGATGTGGGGAGGTCTGGCTGACGTAGCGGCTGTCTGTGCCAAGTGTAGAAAGGAGAATGACAACGCTTAACTTATTCCGTATCTTAAGTGTTAAAACATTTTAAAAAAAAAATAATAATGTATTGTACTAATCTACGCACCCTGGTAAAACCAAATGTACTTGTACCGCCTAAGCTCTTTCTACGTCTCCCCCAATTTGGTTTTGATCAGTCAATGAATGGCTATTTTAGACGGTGTGACTGACGGACTAACAGAAATCACATAATTTTATAAATAAAATAGAAAAAACGATCCCTTAGAATTATTTATATTAATGTGTGTCTCTGTGTGTGTATATATATATATATATATATATATATATATATATATATATATATATATATATATATATGTTCATATATATATATATATTCATAGATGTTCATATATATATATATATATATATATATATATATATATATAGTTAGTTAGTTTATGAAAAACTAGGTATGGGTAAACCTAAGGAGGATAAATGTAAATCTAGAACAAATAATTTAAATAAAGACAGACCACTTTCTTAAATGTTCCATGTAGTGAATTATTTCACTACGTCCCTTTTAAAGGACTGCGGATCACCAAACTTTACTTCCAAACAAAAAATGAAAAGAAAATTTACACATTTTTGACAGGCCGTATTAAACATATGTAAATTAACGAAGTGAGGAAGTGAGGGGGGAGAGAGAAGACATGAGAGAGTTAGCAGATATTGACACATTTAAACGGTTAACTTAACGGAAGTTATATATTGATATCGAAGGGGTAGAGAAGAAAAAACCCATAGAGATTTCTTTGTAAAAAAAAAAAAAAATGGCTAGAAACAGATGCTGTTATTTTGTTTTACTTTGAAAGTGTTATTTTGGGGGTTCATAAAGATTATAATGTTGGATATAAATTTGAATGTCTCTAAACTGTCTACAGATAATTTAATTGGATGTTATAAAGTGATTATCTTTTTTTAAAAATTTTGGGGATTTTCTATGAAATAGTCGATTAGAAAATATTCATAGATAGTACATTAAAAGAATAAAATTTTATTTTAAAATATAAGTTTATATATATATATATATATATATGCATGAGAAAAATGCTTTATGATATGCTATATTCATAAATGATCACAACAGTAGAGATAAAGCATATGTTGATATAAATATAAAATTGGCATTGAAAAAAATAGAGGCTTAATAAAATAGAAAAAATTAGAAACTTAATAGAATATCATTTTATATTTGCCATCATTCTTATTCTATGCTTAAACTAGTATTAACATATATTAATTAAATACTACAACATATTAATGGGAATAAAAAAAATGCGTTATGACCTGCTTAAAGTAAGATATCTTGCTTGAGTATATAATAACATTTGGAGCACACAATAGTGAAAACAATAGTACAATATCAAATATATTAAAGTATGTAAGAAGGAAGTTTCGAAAAAATGTCTTAAACAGAACCATTCAATCAGATATGCCTGAAGGCATTGACTTAAAACCTGTCTAATAATAACAATCTCAGACTTCGAAAAGTTATCGTAAGTTTAAGAAACCGAACTCGATGAAATAGAAATATGGTTCTCCAGTAGAATTCTGAGAATAACATGGACGGTGGAAATGAGAATATTCTAAGAAAAAATGGAAACAACAAGGAATTTTTAGAATCAGAAAAAGATGGTTGAAAATTCTACGTGATATAATGAAAATTTGACACTCACAGGTCAAATGGATTGGAAGACACCTGGCCACTCAGCTGGGTGATGAGATGTTGGAAGGTGATTGATGCTAGGCATGGTAAAAATATAGAAGTTTCTAAGAGCTACAAATGACAGGAAGTAGTGAAGAGCCATAAACTCCCACATCTTGAATTAATGCAAAATGAAGATTTTCAAAACATACATAATTCTTAAGAACGGCGTACATTTTTCTCAACTGAAATACGAAACCAACATCACGTCGACATTTACCTACATTTATTCTGTGCTTTTGTCTCAAATACTTTCAATCGGAGGATCTAAATTTTCTACTTTTTTCCATTCGCTTTTCATATGCGTATGCCGTCTGGAAATGATTCCTTTTTTGCTTTTAAAATACCATTTCCAATAGGCCGGACAATTTTTTTTTTTTGCTCTTTTCATGTTCCTTATTGCAATATCTTCATATAAGTAAGCTTTTAGTAGCACTGTAAGTCTCCATACTACCTTCGGAGGTAACATTTTTGAATCAATTTCAACTGTTGTAAGGACTCTACACATGCTCCCAGATTCATACTACGAGCGTGAAGCTGCTCTAGAATTTTACGCTTCAGTAGCTGTCTATATTTCTGAGATGATGTACTATGTACACAATTTACATTATTCGAACTATTGTCCTCATCTTTAACGCCATATTTATTACAATGTTTCAGTCGTTGTACGCTCCGGCCTTCTTCAGGTGGTTGGAATGTCGAACTGAACCTTTTATTTCGCTCACAGGAGTAGACTCTTCTAGTTCCACCTGCCATATTTTAATGGATGTCAGTTGTCAGTTATCTCCTGTTAATTCCCCATTATTCACCGTGGATAAAGGTGTTAGTTAGATCTAGTGACAGGGCATAAAGAATGTGAGTTCAATACCCGGTTAAGTGGATGAATTGGAGAGGAAATAAGCAGGAAATAACTGATAACTGACATCCATTAGACATGGCACGTGGAACTAAAACAGTCTACCCCAGTGAACGAAATAAAGGGTTCAGCTCGAGATTCCAATCACCGGAAGAAGGCCGGAGCGTACAACGGTCGAAACGTTGTAATAAATTTTACCCTTGTACGAGAGGGCAAAACATTACTTTAATCAGTTTTAGCACAATAATCTCGTATCCTTTAGACATTTGTTCCAAACCCATTCTTTCAAACTCAAAATATCACGACGCTTCTTTCAATCGTTGTAATAGACTTGCCTGGTCACCTTGGTAAATCGGCTCTCGAAATGCTGCCGAAACGCCTCCCACATATCATCGGTCGACATCAGAATATATCGCTTCGGGGTATAGATCTCCCGATAGTAACGATCGGAACTTCGATAGATATCTTCCTCGCGCTTTTTTGCGCCCATGTTCACGGCTTCGTTAGATATCTTTTTTTAACATAGGCCTAACCTAAAAGCGCCTCGTCTGGTAGCGCTCGCTAGCTGCGCGCTGCAGAGCCTGCCTAGCTAAAGCTATCTCCACAGTCCTCCGGCCTGGACACACTATCCTTGAGAGCTTTCACCTTTGTAGAGTTATATAGGACGGGTTGTTGGCTATATTCGATGGTGAAAGACGTAATGCTACCGTTAAAACTTTCCTACCACTTATTTCCAATAACCGGCGCCACTAGTACCTACACGATGTCTAATTAGATATTGGTGGGAGTCTTGCCTGTCCAGTAAAGATAGATTGACATTTCAGTGTCCAGCCATTTAAAGCATGGCATCTAACGTCATTCGGGCTCAGTCTATGGTCCAAATAGCCTAACATGTGGAACATGGGACAATGTAGCAAATATATATCGGTTCGTCTTACTAACATTCTATCCAGGTAGCTAGCTCGCCGTTCAGATCGCCCAAAATCCCGCTAGCTCCCCACCCGCTGTCTATGACGAAGTTCAGGATGGCATTACGGTGTCCCATCAAGACTAACCTCGATGAATTCACCAGGCACGGCTCTGACTGAAGGAAAAAAAAATGAGAAACGGTCCGTCTAGGCTTTGGGCGCATAAACTGCAACGATCCGAAACGATGTACTGTAACCGGACCCTGGCCCGACATGGACAAGGACCACACGTATGGTGAATAGACAACAAAGTCGCTAGAAAACAAACGAACATCGAACAGGAAAAATAAGTGGGTCTCCTTGAACGCAGAGACATCTACCCCGAGGGAAAAGAGGGCAGCCTTACAAAACAGAAAAATTGGGGTGGGAGTAATCTCGTACAAAACCAAAAACAATTAAAGCAAACTTTAAACAAACAGAAAATATAAGATTAACCAAAATCAAATGAATACTAGCTTCAAGCTAGATGTGGGTTGCAAAAATACGAAAAGAAAAGAAAACTTAAAAATAAAATTTAAAAAAATATCAAAAACTCAACAAAAACAAATCAAAATGTAAAGCGAATTAAACCAAAATTCTACTTGCAAAAAATATTTCTGAGAAATTACTGCTCAACTCGTTCAGAAAGAAATTCGACTTCACAGCATAACGTAGACTTGACTATGATAAGCAAAGTAACGCTCCAAGATAACTCATACAAATCTCCGGTAGCTATAGCGATAATGCCTTTTATACAGTACATAATTTACATATCACTACACTAAATATTTTGAATACAATTTTATATCTTTTTTAACGCGATTGTTTGCCTTCAACTAGAGATGAAATGTTCTATCGGACATTCCCCTATAAAAGGTATTTTTGGTCATTCTGTTATAGAATTTATTGCTCGTAATTTTGCTATGAATATGTATTGTTGTTAAGTCTTTTATAAGTATGTATTGTTGGTAGTTTTACTATAACTAATTTGGCAATTTTATTATACATATATATGTTGGTTACTTACAATTTAGATGGTTACTGAGTGGAGTTACTGTATGAAGGGAAGAAGAGGATAAAAGTCAGTTTATGAAGTTATGTGGGAAAAAAACGGCTAGACCTAAACTATAAGAGGTTCAGATTCAAGTGATTAGAAAATCGTCCTCTTGGCAGGCAAATGCAGCGGTTCTTGGAAAGAAGCTGTTAAAATGAAACTAGCTTCTTCCTAATGCGAATTAGGAGGACTCGTCACAGTGTACGTAGCATAGTGATACTTTGCTGTAAATATCAGCGTTAGTGGAACTCAGGAAGTGATGTTCGTTAAAATACTTTCCATAGAAAAAGCGATAAACTAGCGAGCGGACGCGATATTATGCCTGTGATAAAAGAGTTTCTGAATATAAATAATTCATCAACCACAAGTCTGCGTTTGAGGCTTTTTAGCTCAACGTTGGAATGGGAAAATATTGAAAATCCAATACAGATATTTCAGCGGTACTCCATTTTTGATATGGTATGGTCTAGTTCTTAAAAAGATAGAGAACTGATGGGCTAAACAAAAGTTAGATCCCTAGAGATCTCCACGGTAACTTTCAAATTGGTTTATTTACACACGTGAAACTCTGTCCCAACTGTAATGATTCAACGCATAATTTTGTCGAGCAAAAAATGCGAAGACATAGGAAAAAATGGAAGACACAGCGATAACAAAACTGCAAAGTAGATAATGGCAGGTATTTCTGGAAATAATTTTTTTTTCTGTCGGGACGCGGCTTTATCAGGTTACCTTTGGAAATATATATCACATTTCCACTCTGGGAAAACAATGGTTTAGTTTAAGTAGATAAGAAAATGAAAGTTAATTCTGATTCACTTGTTCGTTTCTTATTTTATTTATCGCAGAAGCAAAAACACTGAAGCACACTTAAAATGATAAACACTGCGAATGGAAGAGTTGATTAGAAACGTTGTGGTCCATAAGCATAATCTGTGTTTATAAAAAGGAAACTAGTAGAAGACACGGTAGAACCATGGTTAGCAGCTCAGGTTGAGAGATGAAATCTAATTCCAGTGTGGTTCATTACATTCCTAATACACTTGTGAAAGGTATGAATCCATCTCTTCTCTCCCAACTATGGGTAAAATAGCAAAAGAGACTGAGCACTATTGCCTTGGTTGGCAAATAGTCTAGGGGAAACCTGTTGGCTTGCAGGTTCTGCCTTTTTAATCATAAACAAGATCTTTGAACCATTTCCTATCGAGACATATTTGAATGCGTTTTGGTTTTTATGAAATTTTCAAAATCTGCTCGTTATCAATAACCCAGTATATATATATATATATATATATATATATATATATATATATATATTTCTTCGTACATTGTTTTAACATTTAGATAATTATCAAATCTTAACCTCCCAAATATGCACGTTAAAGTAACGCGAACTGACAGCGTCTAAGAATTTGAATGAAACCTGTCGTGTAATTTATTTGTTGTAACTTCTTCCTTTAATGTCGTTCTTATCATTCACCCCTTAACCACCTTTATCTAGAGACGAGACGCATTAAATTTGAGCAACATCTAGCCGACACACTGGGGTTAAAATAGGAAACTAAAATGATACATATGACACACTCACATCTCTCTCCCTCACTTCCTCACTTCGTTAACTTTACGTATACTTGATGAGGTCCGTAAAAAACGTGTGAATTTCTTTTCATTTTTCATTTCAGCTTTTGGAAGTAAAGTCTGATGATCCAGAACCCTGTTAAAGGGGTTATGGTGAAATACCTTATTACATGGAATCTTAACGTGGTCTGTCTTTTATTCAAAATATATATATATATATATATATATATATATATATATATATATATATATATATATGCGAGCTCGCGCACGCGTACGCGTGTGTGTGTATTTAAAAAACAAGGATCATAACATTCATCGTCTAATTAGGGGGTTAATGCATGCTTAAATTTTAGTTAGCGAAGGGATTTCGCCATTTTATATCATTAACTTTGCTCATTTACTTTTTGTATGAATGATTCATTGTAATATAAATTGAACTGCACCACATATTTGATTTAAAAGAACTGATCCGACGTGCAAATTTTAAGGAAAACAACTGAGATATTACTCTACTTATTGAACTATTTAGTTCATGCCACGTTCACTGATAAACTCCTCCACCAAATATTTCTTTAATTGTCATATTAATAAAGAAACGCACTCACTTAAATTTTCAAAAATTCAACCTTAGCCTTGCGACTGCACACTCCACAATTTTGTATCCGTGATCAATAACACATTTAAAAAAAAATATTTCAATATGCATTATTATTATTATTTTCGTTTCGGATGCTACTTGAATGATATATATTTTCCATGCCTGATGATGACTGGAGGAGCCGGCGAAATACTTGCGTATTTAAGGAAAACTTAATACAGTTTATAATTTAAAAAAAAAACAACAACAACAAGGATCATAGCATTCATCGTGTGGTTAGTGGGTTAATACATGTTTCAAATTTAGTTAGCGAAGGAATTTCGCCATTTTATATCATTAACTTTACTAATTTGCATTTTTGAATGATTGATCATTATAAATATATTAATAAATATACATATAACTACGTTTTTAGTGCAAATTAAAGTTTACCCAAGTCGTCAGGCACGAACTGTTGAAGGAAACACTATTACAGTTGTTGTTTTGAATACGAGGTCTCATGAGAGGAATGCAGATTCCAAGCTCAAAGTTAATATAAACTTAATAAATTATTGTGCTGTAAATTCAAAATCTAGAGTGTAGGTTATAGTGTTTGGGTTATATCAACACATTTATCTATCTATCTATCAATATATATATATATATATATATATATATATATATATATATATATATATATATATGAGGAGTCCTCCCTTTTTAAACAAATGGACTCACCCAGTATATACATGTACTACTGCAAAGTGAAGAGAGAGGAGAGCAACAGGGGGTGAAGGTAACAGACAGACAAACAGAACGAACGTAGCCGGCAAGAGTCACAGTGAGCGAGCACGTAGACTGAGTAAGAAGTCATACAGCGATACTTCAATACCAAAGACTGTATATATATTTTGCTACTAACCCGTATTCCTGGAACTACTAACCTGCATTACCAGTTTGTATTATTACGTTAATACATTATTTTCCTATATTCATTCTTGGCGTTTGTTATTTATCGGTGCCGCATTTAATCCCGGAATCAACAACAACTTGGGGACGAGGATATCGAACACACATGGGAAGAACAAAAAAGACAAAATTCTCCCTCGTCAACTTGGCGACGAGGAAATTCGAACTCACACAGGAAGAGAACAAAGGAAAATTCTCCCTGGCCGACTACAACTTGGTGACGAGTAATTGGGACCTACACAGAAAGAAAAAAATTCTCTCTTCTCACCACAACAGCTTGGGCGACAAGAACTTGCACTTCTCGGAGACTCAAAAAAGGAAATTGCCGTTTTTGCGAGTATCCACAACAACTGGGTAACAAAGAGTTAGGAGGATTAAAATACGGAAAATCGAGTTTTCGTAAGACTCTTATCATGGAGGATTTTAAGAGTATATTAGTAGAACTTGTAAAATACCAAAATGAGCAGCAGATAAAACTTCAAGAAAGACAAAATGAAGAGCAATTAAGATTCCCTAGAAAGAATGGAAAAAACATTACTACAAACGCAGAAGGAAAATCATGAAAGACAAATACAACTCCAGGACATCATTGTAAAAGTAACGAGTAATACACGACACAATATTGAAAAAGAGGCGACTTTTTCCCAAGACGTATTATGGAACACGATAGAAACATTCAAATATTCCCTAGAAGAGGATAAAAATTTCGGGGACTTTTTCAGACGTCATGAAGACATCTTTAACATCGATTATCAAAACTGGACGGAAGCAAAGATGTTACGACTATTACTCAGGATATTAGGAACGGATGAATACACAAAATTTCTGGATTACATTTTGCCATAGACAAATGATTTAACGTTTGATGAAGCAGTTACATACCTGACGGAGCTTTTCAGTCCGTAAACGTCACTTTTTCACAAAAGGTGGAAATGTCTTAATCACGTAAAGGATGAAAATGAGGACTATTCCACGTTCACCGCAATCGTGAATAAACATTGCGACGACTTCAAGTTGGCAGAATTAACCCCGGACAATTTCAAGTGCCTTATTTTTGTACAAGGGTTAGTATTAGAAAAGGATAGCGAAATGCGCAAAAGAATGCTTTCAAAACTGCAAAATGAACATGAATTAATACTACAAAAACTATCGGAAGATTGCCAAAAATGTCTGAGTATAAAGAAAGACTCGAAGGATATTGAGGAGTCAGGAGTATCACATATACGTAAGTTAAACAAACGTTCGCGTTTTTCCCCCTCCCCGGAAAGAAAAAAAATTCTATAATAATCGAAAAAGATTTTCCCCCTACCCGAAAGAAAACAAAAATTCTATAATAATGAAAAAAAGTACAACGTATAGGGCAAATAATAACGAAAACACAGCAAATATAAGACTCCCCATCTGCATGTTATCGATGTGGAGGACTACACTGGAATAAGTATTGTCGTTTTAAATATAAAAACTGTCTTGCGTGTGGAAAAATGGGTCACAAGGCACCACAATGTAGGAACAGAAAATCTACTAGTAGGATAAGAGCTACTAGAATGCATGACGAAGACAATACTAACATAAGGAAAGAAATATGTGGAACTTGAAATCTTAAATAAAAAGATAAAATTGCAACTAAATTCATCGTCAGATCTGACGATAATTAACCTACAAACATGGAGAACGCTTACTAGACCAACAATGGTACATACACAGAAAATTGCTAAGTCTGTTACAGGAAAGCGTATAAATCCTAAATATAAAATTTCACGGGAAAACAAGAAAACTCAAAATATTCGTAATGAAAGATACAGAAAATCTGGTGGGCACGGACTGGATGCAGAATTTGGACGTATGGGATTTACCTATCAGCTCTTTTTGTAAAAAGCTACAGTGCGAACCATCAGAAGCGACAAAGTTAAAGGAAGAATTATATAATCAATTTTCCGAGGTATTTTCGAGCAGGTTGACACGATGCAACAAGTTTGTAGCCAGAATTGAATTAAAAGAAAATGTCCAACAAGTATTTAAAAAGAAGCGGAACGTGCCGGTTGCTATCATAGAGAAAGTCGACAAAGAATTAAAGAGAGCTTTGAAAAAAATAATTAACAGACTAGGAAACGTGATGTACACAACACAAGTAGAAAAAACCTACCCACAGAAGACATATTGACCAAATACAAAAAAGACGAGTTGAAGAGCCAAGCTCGTCACCCGCTGAAAATGATGATTCGGTGGAGGCGATGTTTGAAGCTTTTGAGATTCAATGACCACAAGAAGAGACAGAAATTAGAAGGACTAGCAGGAAAAGAAAATTTACAGAGCCTCTAATTATCGATTATAAAACGAAAAGATATGAACTCCCCGAAAAAGGGATCTAAGGAGGGGGTGTTGAGGGGGTCGTCCTCTTTTTACACAAATGGACTCACAGAGTATATACATATACTAATGCAAAGTGAAGACCCGAGAGAGGAGAGAAACAGAGGGTGAAGGTAACAGACAGACAGAACGAACGTAGCCAGGAAGAGTCACAGTGAGCGAGCATGTAGGCTCAGTAAGAAGTCATACAGCGATACTTCAATACCAAAGACTGTATAGATATTTTGCTACTAACCTGTATTCCTGGAACTACTAACCTGCATTACCAGTTTGTATTATTACGTTAATACATTATTTTCCTATATTCATTCTTGGCGTTTGTTATTTATTGGTACCGGATTTCATCCCGGAATCCACAACACACACATCTATCTATCTATCTATCTATCTATCTATCTATCTATCTATCTATCTATCTATCTCTCTCTCTCTCTCTCTCTCTATATATATATATATATATATATATATATATATATATATATATATATATGTGTGTGTGATGTAAGGAATACAAGTCGGATTGCCGAATTCGAAATACAGTCGAGTTTGTTACATTCAAATGCATAAATATAATTGGGAAAATTATGAATCCACCTCCTTGTCTCTACGTACCCTAAATTGTAGGACAGGCTGGATTCTTTAGACTTGGTTGGCACCCAGTCTAAGGAAGAACAACTCTGAATTCAACACCCGAGTTTTTTTGCTTGAGACATTGTGTACCACTTCTCTGTATTTGATTCTTCCAACAAGTGTTGCTGGCTCCCATAAATCGTATTAAAATCGTATAGAAATAGTATTAAACCTTATGTGGATGTTGTCTAGTTGTTCGGTTCGAAGCACTGGAATCCATACATCGAAGACTCTGGGAGTGTTCATCGCATCATATGGAAAAATCAGTGAGTTAAGCACGAACACTGCAAATTTGATTATTTGATTCGAGAGCTCTTTTCAAATTTACTCTGAAGCGAAACTCCTACTTTGAACGGTCAGTTGTAGAAAACAATATTACTTTACCCTGCCTCTTCGTCAAACAACTTTACGTTAAGTTAGTATATTCATATACAAATTCCGCCATCACGAACTCTAAGAAGGAACACCTGTAGATAAGTGAAAAGACGCCTATGGCAACGCCAAAATTAACTTTAGATAAAAATATATTTATTTGGTTTTATGCACTGATAGTCATTTAAGGGTTTAATCTTTTCAGTATCACTAATCATTATTTTGTAACATTGTGTTTGTTTTTCGTTTCTTAGCCGTAAATGGATATATTTTCTCATATATACAGGTGTGAATTATCAGTCATTTAGTAGTAGTTGTTTATTGTATTTTGCAACATAAAGCAAACAACGTCATACGAGATGACCTTTAGGAAAATTTCGAGACATTTTCTAGATAATGAACACTGGTTCCCATAAAATCACCGAAGTTAAGCAACGTAGAGCCTGATGGATATCGGTAAGGGCCACACTTCATCGAGTCTTATGGATTGGCGCGACAGAACCCCAAACAAAGACCTCTATGAAATAACAGAAATCACATCACTTGAGTAATTTCGACGGCAGCACCAAATAAAATTGTTATCACATATAACTCGAGCAGAAAATGTTGACATCCCGCACTACTTCAAATAATTGGTTAGGAAGGACACTGGTTTACGACCACATCACGTTTAAACGTTGGTTCCTGTACGATCAGCAAAGTTAAGCAAGGCCGAATCTGGCCAGGACCTGGATGGTGACAGTTTGGGAATACTAGGTGCCGTAAGCTTGGACGTGGGGTTGGTGTAATGCATAATGGCTCGGAATTTTTAATCGAAGAGCCGGGTTTCAAATCATGTTGTGTCCGTTATATTCACTTCCCTTTGTCAATGGTATTAATGCACCTCTTCTCTTACAGCTATGTGTTAATTCGTAAGACCTGTATTACTGAAACATTATTACCTACACAAAAAATATTAGAATCTAAAAAATATGGCTTTAAATAACTTGTAAAGGATTGATAGACCGTAAAAAACGAATCAATCAATCAATTCTAGAGCTTGCTTTTGATGATACTCAAGGGCATGCCTCTCACCACATTACAATTTTGTTGTTCTCGGGATGTATTACACTTTGTAATCGTTATAAAGAACCTTGTCATTCATGTCTTTCCTTTGATCTTTCAAAAGCTGTTTGTTAGGTTATTGCTCATCGTGATATTTTTTTTTCTTTAATTGAACATGTCCGCTTCCAGAACTATTGCTTTGTTTGCCGAATTTCTAAAACAGACGTAACTGTAACAGGAAAAAAAAATATAGTCGAGACAAATTATAAGTTTAAGTCATAAATTATTTCTGCTTCCTTTTATCAACTTTAGTCTGCAATTAAAAAAGTACAATTATATTTCATTCAATTATATATTCACCATTTTTATATATTCAATTACATATTAGCAATAACTTGCTTCCACTAATCACACAGTTCTTCGGTAACTTTTGAGCAAATTTTATAGTTTTCGAAGTTAAAAAAAAAAGTCTTGAATCTGGTTTTCATTAGATAAAATCTTCCCCCATCGAATTCTTTTGCATTGATTGAAAAATCAAATAATCGTATTGTGGAATGTCAGA
>CAHIKZ030002833.1:365000-460000 GCA_903632075.3 Acanthosepion pharaonis
TGTATATATATATATATATATATATATATATATATATATATATATATATATAGAGAGAGAGAGAGAGAGAGAGAGAGAGCGATTAGAGAATGAACAGAAAGCTATTGTGTAGCAATTTCAAAGTTTTTGTTATAATCACTTATAATAAAATAATGAAATATATTCAAATATATATATATATAAATGTATATATATATATATATATAAATATATTTATATATGTATATATATTTATAATGTATATATAAATTGTGTATATATACATTATGTATGTATATATACGTTGTACACATACATGAATATACATATATATATATACGTACAGTTAAACAAACCATGTTACTCAATGCACACCGTAGTATCGGCGATAAACATTGGGATACACAAATTACCTCAAAAATAGCAGAAGAAATGCAAAAAATAAAACACTTTCTGATCTTAGTTGATTTAAAAGAATACACTCAGCAACGGCTCTAATATATAATAAACAAAAACTCGAGACATTTTATATAAAATACAGCTAACCAACAGGAAAAAAAAAATTACGTGTATAGCAAACAACATTGCTACAAAGGATATTTCTAAAATTTGAAAATAACGATAATAAATTTCGTTCACATATGCTTTCAAATATCACCATCAGAGTAATCACTTAATTCACCCCTGAGGATGATCTCGAAGGAAATCGAAAGTATTTGATTAAGGAAGATAAATATGTGGCTACATGTTAAACTTATTAATTCTGAAATATCATGCCTTCTTTAATTAACTCGTACTAAGATAGGAGGCCGTAACTATTTAGACTATTAGTACATGACATCCAATTTATTTAGAGAGGGTAATTAGCTAAGATTTTAAAATTTTCAGCCCTAAAATTGCCATTAGACGATAGTGCAGATTAGTAAAAAGGCAACACTTCAAGGGAGATTATGCTGTAATCAGTTAATTTCATTATTATTCTTATCAATATTATTGAATTATTGAATGTATGATAACCTTCTTTAGGAAGACCCCCCACTGCGCAAAATGAGATAATAAATTAGTTTTAAAAAAGATAATCCACTTTCAATTTTATGCCAGTCTTCGAAATTCAGACAGTAGCCTCAAAACTTTCGTCTATATATATACGCTAGAGTTCAAAAGGTTGCCCTGGTAATTTTTTTTGAATTCACCCAAAAAGAAGTTTTTTTTTTATTTTAAATAAGATTGAGTAATTATATATGATTAAAAAGAGGGACATGATTTCTTACTTAAAATGTTATTATGGAAAAGAAAAAAAAGCATTTTATGTTTAAATTTTGCTCTCGTCAAAATAT
Source organism: Acanthosepion pharaonis (assembly GCA_903632075.3). Classification (NCBI taxonomy): domain Eukaryota; kingdom Metazoa; phylum Mollusca; class Cephalopoda; order Sepiida; family Sepiidae; genus Acanthosepion; species Acanthosepion pharaonis. The sequence continues at coordinate 366,317 of CAHIKZ030002833.1, forward strand.
CCTCCTTTAGCGTCGATTACTGTAGTACAAATATTTCGCAAACGTTTCTCAGAATATAAGTTTGATAATTGATTCCATTCATTTTTCAATGGCTCTAAAAGCTCTTTTTCATTTTTAGGAATTTAAATGTTTTACTCTTCTGTCAAGTTTATCTATCTATAAAAGGCAGGGTGTGTGTGTGTGTGTGTGTGTGTGTGTGTGTGTGTGTGTGTGTGTGTGTGTGTGTGTGTGTGTAACGAATGCATGGCCGCAATTTTCGAGGGATTTGCACCAGAATTTACATGCACATGCTCCAAGTTAGCGGAAAGGCCAAGACCGACGTTGCATTTCCCAACCCCCATCGATAGTGGAAATAATCGACATTTTAATGCTTCTACGGCAGTTTTCATGTAGTTTGAGGCCATTTTCTACTGGCCAGAGTGAGAGCCTATAACTAGCTGCCACGAATATGCAGGAAGATTCTATTGGCCAGCGTGAGAGCCAACAGCTCACTGACATGAATGTTAACTAGCATGCAAAAAAATCGATAGCTGCATTCGTCACAAGTGGGAAAAATTTAAATCTGCATGGCACTTTACTCCAATTGGCTAATTCGCTTGCTTAAACTCAACGTTAATTCTGAATCCGCAGAACTTGGTTGGGTGTGAAAAAGTATTTGTTGTTAACATTCTTTTTTCATTCGGTTTTTCCAGTTACGAGTCCTTTTTTAAAGCTGATCCTTTTGTGTTCATTTTGTTTTGTTCTTTTTTCGTAACAGATTTAATGTTTACTATAGAGCTTAGAAAAAATTCGCAGTGTGAGATAGGCAAGGAGTAAGGCATATAGCAACATCAGAACGGCAAAGAGCACTCCTTTAAAGGCAAGGAAGGGCAAAAATATTTTAAGTCAAGTGATAGCGATTGCTGTATGAGCCGTACGATTTTTGAATCATGCACGGGCAACGCCCAGACATGCTGTTAGCCCCATGATAATTCTCAGTGTTACATTTCCCCACAGTTTTGTGTCTTTTGTTGCTTTCGGTAATATTTACTTTCCTACAACACTTCTTCCTCTTCCGTTTTTCTCAAATATGGTTATCCTTTCATGGCACTAACCTGATTAAAATACCTACATGCAACAGCTTCCCATGAATGATACATGTGATACGTTTTCGAAACTTGTAGCCTGGCGATACATAAGCACACATGAAAACCTGGTAATTCGTTTATTTCTTCCTTACTTTATTATCTAATAAACCCCAATTACGATATTACCTGTAAGATTAAAACCATGTTTGTAATTATTGGTTTACGTGTCAAAAATTATTGCTTGCTCCTGTAATTCGTGAAAACGTCTAAGCCAAATCTTATAAGGTAATATCTGAATATCTTCAGATGTTTTGCTTACGTCCAAACAATTGCAGAAGTGAACAGTTACAGATTTTTTTATATTAAATATTTGAAATATTATAAATTCAAGACAATTAAACCTTTTCGTTTTGAAGATGACTCTCGTTCTTTAAATATCGTAAACCACCGCTACAGTATATATACAGACAAAGAGTTTTACTCACCAATAATAACTATATATAATACCTACTTTGGGGCACCTCGAGGTGGTTTAATGGCTAGCAAGCTTTTCTCGCTAACACAATTACGACTGAGTAGTTTGTTTGATTCGCACTGGGTACCCTTTGCTTTGACCTTGTGCCATATCTAAGCTACATTTGAAAAATCATTTTGGGGTACTCCAAAGCGGTTTAATGGTTAGCAAGCTTGTCTCCCTAACACAATTACAACTGAGTAGTGAATTCGATTCTCACTGGGTGCCCCCTACTTTCGGCCCTGTGCCACATCTAAGCTACACTTGGAAAATCACTATGGGCACGCCGAGGCCTTGTAATGGTTAGAAAGCTTGTCTTTCTAGAACAATTACGACTGAGTAGTGAGTTCGATTCTCACTGGGTGCTCCTTACTTTCGACCTTGTGCCACATCTAAACTACGCTTGGAAAATCGCTATATAATATCTACATTGGGTCACCTAGATGTGGTAAAATGGTTAGCAAGCTTGTCTCACTAGGACAATTAAGACTGAGTAGTGAGTTCGATATTCACTGGGTGCCCCCTACCTTCGGCCTTGTTCCACATCTAAGCTCTGCTTGGAAAATCAATATATAATACCTACTTTCAGAAAATGCAACAATAGAGAGCAGAAGAAATTTGAGTGACAAAATAGTGACATAATGTTGACGCTATACACTAATTCAAAACAAAACAAAAGGTTTGGATGGAAGTTAAGACCATTATTGTAAAGAGCAATAACAGGATGGGTGAAAAATAGTTTCTAGAAAAATTGTTTTACTATAAGGATTTTTTTTATAAATTTTATCCGAAAAATAACATTGGCTTCTCTGTCAATAAATGTCAAATATTTCCTTATAATTTTACCATCACTTACATTTTTCGGACTATTGTCCTCATCTTTTTTTACTATATTCACGACATTTTTTTTTCATTCCGGCCCTCTTCAGGTGATTTGAATTTCGAACTTATTTAATCCAGTAGAGAAGATTGTTCAAGTTCCGCGTACCATACCTCTTCCCGATGCTTCAGTTATATTCTTTTAAATCAATTGTTCAAGATTTTGTTCACTGTTGCAGTAGCCAAGTATTGAACTCTTTCGGTCGTCATTGAATCCAACCAACGCTTGTCCTTGAGGACACTAGTTTATGAATTTTAGGACTTATAAACTTAAACAATTTTTTTACCAGAGCTCATACTGCAATTTTTTATTATTTTGTTACTGTAGCAATGAAATACTTATGGAAATAGAAATAGCGTATCGATATGCTACAGATATTGTTGTCGAGGAGGAAATCAATTCATCAACTACAAGGACGCGTAAACTCTTTTCTGTCGCAGCTGGTAAAGTAGGATTTGGTAGCTCATGTCCAGATATATTCATGTAAAGGATTATTCTAAAATATCAGGAGATAGTTTCTGTGAAACTATGCTTAAAATAAAGAAATCTTCTGGTTCTGGGTTGACTCGAAAAGAGAATTTTTCATTAAAGTAATAGAACGCGACATGTTTATCACCAATGTTTATTAGTATCCTTTACACCAATGAATGGAATGGTATTGTCGATACAGTTTATTAAAATACTCAGCATTTCTTCGCCAAATATATGCCACGTTTCACTGCAGTTTAACCTCCAAAGTAAATCATTACAATGCACTAAATCCTACTAGTTGAAAAGCCTGCCCAGACGGTCTTGTGTAAAAAGCGGCCATAAAGTTCCACTCAGAATGTTTCGTTCTGCTATTCACTCCAGACAATCGATAATGTTTTTCCGAGTCTATCACACGCAGGTGAAACGTTATAAAGAAACGTCATAAACCATCAGGACACTTGATTCTTTTTTATATTCCTGCTTCCCCAGTGAACATATAGTGGGCAAGCTTAGTTTATTTTTATTTGTCACCACCTGCGTGGCCCATAAAAAGACAAGTGAGATAGGCAAACGAAGAATTTAGGAGCGATAAACTGAAGTGATTTTGCGTTATACCCAAACGCATCCGTTTCTTGATACGCATACAATTCTTGTTTTTTTTTTTTCATTCTGTCTATTTATTTCTTTACTCGTCTTATTATGCTGGGTTCTTTGATAAGAGTTTTCACCTGACCATAATCTGGAAATCGGTCAGAGACTATCTATAAGTTCTTGACTTTAAAATTTAGATAAAATTGTAACTTTTTTTTTCTGCTCACTATTTCAAATTAAAAAAAGGAAATGGGAAGACGAAGGAGAAATGCATCTAAACCTTTGGGTGGACTTAGTTTTCTTTGCAACATTGGCTACTATTGTTAATGACCTCAAAACTTGATTTAATCTCTTATATTTGTCGAAATTACGGTATGTGTATGCTGAGCATGAATAAGCAAATAACAATTGTATATATTATACGTTGTATTCTGTATATCAAGAAAGAGGCTGTTCTCCACCAAGATGGCTGACCGCTTGAGGCTACCAGGTGTTGAAAGCTTGAATGTGCAGGTGGTGTACTGGATAATTGCTCGGAATTTTTAATCACAGAGCCAGTTCCTGTTGTGTTCGTTATATCCCCTTACGCGTAAAAATCATTGCGAAAGGTATTATTTCACTTATTCTCTTCCACAGCTATGGATTAATAATTAAGGCTTTTACCATTGAAATATTATTATGTAAAAAAAAAATAAAAATAAAAAAAAAATCTTACTATGTAAAAAATATTTTCTATCTATTTTTATCTGCCAAAGGTTGTTCAGCCGTGGAATCAACGAATCAATCAATAAAAACTGATTTAATACGTGGGGATTGGGAATTTTGTTTTTTTGGTTAATCAATTCACAACATAAAAACAACAAACAAAACAAACTGGCACTGCTTTAACGGATTTTAGATCACCAATTTCCAAATTCTGCAGTTAAATCATCACATACCATTTTAATCATTAGTATTTGTTTTGATGTTGTGTCTGGTAAGAATCAATACTTAAATCGACCGAGTCAGTCGTGATAGTACTATTTAATATCCAGCTAGACAAGTCATTGCAATACTATTATTTTCTTTCTACTAGACCATTACCCAATACTAATCATGTGTAGATTAGTACATTCATGGTAGTAAAGAGCGTAACTAGCTTTGACCATAACATAATTATAATGATGACAATGGTCATTGTGGGGCCCGTTATCATTTTTATACGAAAAACCAATAGACACGGGAATCAAAACTATAAACAGGAATCATTAGTATATTCTGTATATTTTTAATAATTATCACTCACGATTCAGTCTTATTTGTATTTTTTTTTTGTTTTTTGGTGATTTCACACCTATTAAGGCAATAAAGCCACTAAGATACAAGGGGTTGCTTAGTGCGAAAGAAAGAGCATTATTAAGGAGCAAGAACAATAAAAGAAAAGGAATCAAGAACACTGTAGATAACGGTTGACATTGCATTTAACTTTTTGGTGATCAAATTGTTGGAAAGTATGGAGCCGCCAGCAAGTTCCTCAAGCATGAGGTGCGAGAGAAGAAACTGTTAGCAAATAACTGAAGGTTACATCTAGCCAATTCCACTGTAAATTGATGTGACTTTGCTACCGATCAAGTATTGCGCTTAAATTCGTAAAGTCTAGCTACCAGGGCTGAAATTTCAACCGAATGATAAACAGGAAAGCGCGCACACACACACACACACACACACACACACACACACACACACACACACACACACACACACACACACAGAGAGAGAGAGAGAGAGAGAGATGCATAAAATGGAAAGATTATATCGAATCAGTTGTTAGGTCTGCTACCAAGAAAGTTGAATCACTATGACGACAATTTTTCCCTCCCGAATCTATCTTATAAATCTAACATTCGTTCATAATTCGAATATTGTTGCCAAATCTGGTTTGGTGCCTCTGCTCTGCATTTAGAGATTCTTGAAAAAATCCAAATAAGAATTTGCAATATTATTGGTCCTGACTTAGCATCTCGCCTTCAATCATTCTTCCACAGCCGTAATGTATCCTCCCTCTGCCTTTTTATGATATTTGTTCTGATGAACTTTCCTCTGTGGCACCAAGTCTTTATGAATTTAAGAGCAATACTAGATTTTCGGCTAGGTCTCATTTGAACCGGCTTGATGTAACATTATGTACTATGCTAATATTTTTTCTTATCGCACTTCTCGCTTGTGTAATTCCCTTCCGGCTTTTAAATTCTCAGTCAACTTTTTTTCAAAAATATAAATGTAATGTAAATCGTTATCTTCTTAATTCTTGTTCTTTTATTATTCTCTCGACTTAATAGTATTTTTCTTTCTTTTTTTTCTCATATTCTCTAACACTCAGTAACCCATAATGTCTTAATAGCTTTATTACCTTGAATGGGTTGAAATGATAAAAAAAAAACAAAGAAAAAAAACACAACAAAAAAACTAAGGAAACATAAAACATCAGTTCTTTCTTTCTTTCCTTCTTTCTTTCTTTCTTTCTTTCTTTCTTTCACTTTTATTTAGATTTCATTCTGTTATCGAGTAAGGAATTGATTTTCCCCTATTTTCTTCCTTTCATTTCTTTCATGAAAACTCATGAATTTTTCGTAAGTTTTCATTTTCCTTTGTAACATCCAAGTATGTTATCTTCGCAGAGATGGAGTGATTTTATTTAAAATCTGAAGCCTCGGAGTAATTTTTATTTTTCAATTTTCAAAGATACTTTCTCGTATGCATCATCTTTCTGAAAGAAGTTCGCTTGAACATACCCCATTATTTATTTAAATCCATTTACACGCCAGTTATATCATATATAACTGAAAGTCAAGTGGCAGCCTCTTCAATATTCAATGTTTCCGATCCCCATTGTTTGGTCTGGATATTTTCATTTTCGACCGTTCCGAACCCTCCAAATTAGATCATTTTAAATTATTATTATTATTTTTATTATTATTATTATCTTAATATATTATATTATTTTATCAGTAAATAATAATATATATGTGGAATAAATGAATCTTGAACTCTTAAATCAAGCCCAATACTGACTTAAAATGACCAAGAGATGGGGATTTAGAGTGAAATTAAAAATCAGAGCGGTATGAAAACATAGGATTAAAACAAATAATTGACCTTAACTTTTGAGACCACTAGGATATTTAATATTAATCCCAATTTCCATCTTTACCTAAGTTTCTTTTCAAGGTAGGATTTAAAAATTTAAAGCAACCTTCATGTCACACTGGAATATATGTTTGATACAGAAATTAAAAACAGGGAAAAATTTTTAAAATAATATATATATATATATATATATATATATATATATATATATATATATATATATATATATATAGTTTATAAATAATTATATTAGGAATTATTACATTTATGGTTATTTTTATATTATTATATATTATTAATATTATTATTTTATTTCCTATGTTAACATCATTCAAAATATATATCAGCATTTCTTTTTCAGTCAATCTACTGAAAAGATAATAAGATCCAAATCAGTCAGTAGGTGATCATGTTTCCTGCAGTAGGTTGCCATTTCTTTCTGCGGTAGACCAGTTGCAATCCAGGGCTATAGAATCCCTACTGTCCTGCAATTTAACCATAGCTAGGTTAGAGAAACAGGATTCATAACTATCCCAAGGGTATTAGCACGTAGGTGAATGCAATGGATTTGACTGGAATTCAACTCGGCTCTCCGATTCCTCAATCCAAGCCGCTATCCATTACTCGACTGTTCCTCCTCATAACTGATCCTTTTCTTTTCATTTACATTTTTTTAAGTAATTTGGACTTTAACCTTCTTAAACTTTCCTTTCGAAAGCTCAAGAGATATTTTTTTTATTCTATAGAACAAGTCTTGTCTTTAGTTAGACAACCCAGCCTTGGGTAAGTGTTAGTTCACCTGAACATTAATGATGTGTTCGAGCTTAAATAAGCACTCTGTATTTTTCGCCTTGTGATAAATCGTAGCAATGTGCAGTAAATAACATTGTGTATCCTGCTCTCACTACTGTTTGGTGTTGTTTTTGCAGCGGATAAATTAAAATCGATTGGGTTTTTTATTGTTCGATTCATTTTCTACGGCTTATCAACAGGTTATTTGAAGGACATTTAAGCGTGATTGACAATAACGGATCCAACTGGAATTAGAACTCGGCTCTGTGATTAACAATTCTGAGCCTTTATCGATTAAACCACCCGAAAACCCAAGCTTACGGGCACCTGGTATTTCCAAGCGGCCACCCATATAAGTTCTGACCACACACGTATTGGTTAACTTCGGTGATCGTACGTGAACCGGTGTTTCAAGGTGATGTCATTAGCTCGTAAATTGAAAATACAGATTCAGTACTAGACATAAATAGCTTACGCAATTATTGAAAAGAAAAAAAAGTAAAATAATGATTATTAAGGTCATTCACATTCTTAAAGAAATTTGAAATTTGGTCGAAAGAAAACTTGCAAGCATGAGAAAGAATGTAAACGTCTTTAAAAAAAATGGTAAATTTCGGGCTGTTGCCATGGATATCTCGAAGGCATATCACATGATTTGATTACGTTGGTCTTCTTAACAAATTGTTATTTTTGAACAAATTCATGATCTGATTCAATCGTTCTTATCAAATCTCAAAATTTAAATTGTCATGACCGATCACTCTTTCAGATCTTTTTCGCATTAATGAAGGCACAGGGTTTGATGAGTAAATTGTTGCCATCTTATATCTTTAATTTCGCGCATGCGCGTTGTTATTTTGGATTTTGTCGACTGCACATTATAGGAGGATCGGTTGGGTATCGTCTATGGGAAATAGAATAGCATGACGTAATTCACCCCGCCAGAAATTTGGAAACAGCATGCTGTACTGCTTGGCATTCATGCAGGAAGCCCGGTGGTATATCCAGTCAACAACATATATGATACATTGCTAAAGACAGTGGAAATATTGTTCGTTTCTTGTACCGCTCCAGAAAGTATCTGACTGCTATACTCTACCTCAGTCATGGGAAAACTGCGGCCTGCGGGCTACATGCAGTCCTTTGGACTGTCTGAATAGCACGTTTAAATTTATGAGCAAAAAAACGTTTCTTAAAATTTTGTTTCCTCCTCACTTGTTCCCTCACACTATTTCATAAATAACCACGTGCATAAACGAGGCTTAAGTATAATTTTTCTTGAATTTTGTAAACCTTCAGGGAAACTAACATTCTCACCATTTTAAACCATTGGCGATTTTCATTAAGGAAGATCATACGTGTAAACATCTTTTGCTTTTGAACCAGGAAACGTTAATAAAAGTTTTTTTTTTCTACAGAAGAAATATTTTCATTTTGGAATGAATAAATTAAAAATAAATCCCACGCAGCCACATGTGATAATCGCACTACAATCAGTGACCATATTACAACCATAGTTCATTTTTTTCATTATAGAAAATAAAAAGAACAAACTTTCCGACCATTTGTAATGTATATATTTACGCATATGTTCTACTGTAGCGAAATTAACTGAGGTACGTACTAGGAATAATAAGCTTTAATCTTTTTAGTAGTGAGGCCCGCTTGTGATGAGTCATAGATCACGCTGCCCACAGCTCGAAAAAAGTTTTCCATGTCTGCTCTATCTTGACAAGAGGAGACCAAAAAATGGCGTATTGCTGCCATAACTTGTCTGGAGCTTCACAGTCCTCACTTCCTGTCTTTTTCAAAATTCGATTCATGGATTATCTTCCATCCCCACATCCACTTTCCCATAGACGAAACGCCACAAGCCTTTATAATGCCATTTTCATGTAAAATGTTCTGACGAAATATATGCATTAACTTTTCCACCAATCCTGACCTTCGCAGCTAAGACATGTGATGCCGCTTACACAGAAAGGAATCGTCATCATTCTCTTGACGTTCTGTTCGGACAGGTTCTTCCAAGATCAGTTACTTTGTGGAACAGTCTCCCGAGTGAATATTTTCTTGATCACTACAATCTTAACCTCTTCAATTCTACTTCCTATAGACAATCTCATAAACTGCATTTCTTATGTCAACTTCTTACGCTCATAAAACCCTAGTCAGTAAACCTCTACCTTGAGGGGCTCTTATGCCTTGTATTGACGGAAAATTATGAGAAATAGACTTGCTATCACTTGTTAATTGTGGTGATGTACGAAACACAACGAGTAGAAATAATAATAAAATCAAAGCAAAAAAGAAAGAAAATGTGAAATAGAGGAAAGAAGAGAAAAAGAAGCAAAAAGACGGGAATAAAAAGGATAAAAAAAAGAAAGCTATAGAATAGAAGAGAAAGCTGGAAAGAGTTAATGAAAAAAAGACAGGAAAAAAAAAACACCAACATCGTTTAAAATTTCAACAGAGAAGCAATCACAAATTCCCCCCTCCCACTCCCAGTTTTTGATTTCTTGGATTAGGCGACCATCTTGAATATCAATTGTCCGTTCAATTTTCTGATATTTCCGCAAGATTCACTTATCGTTTCAATTGTTACAGGCGATCGGGCTTTTTCCACCGATTATCTGTGACTGAATTTCTGGCACCTGCGTTGGCCACCGGCCTGATCGATTATGTCATCAGCAGTCGTCTTTGCCGGGTCTTTTGGCAACATCCATTCTTACAAAGATGCAGCTTGTATATATATATATATATATATATATATATATATATATATGAGTGTGTGTGTGTGTGTGTGTGTACATTAATTTATTCAACAACGCTTGTACATATCTTGTGTATATATGAAGACGAAAATCCGCTTTATACACAAATATAGGGATAATCATTGAAAAGTACGAGTACAGATAAGTACGCTTTCAAGAATAAAGCCCCGTTAATATATATCATGTTATCAGCCACGTAGATACAAGAACGTGACAGAAGTAAATAGACACATCAATCATTAAATAGGATCTGTTATTCAAAGACTAAAGCTATTTGAAAAGTTGTTTTGAGTAAATTAAAATTTGCTGCACTTGCCAGAAACAGATATTTTAGGTATTATCTCATCTGATATTGAGAATCCTGTTCAAGCAATGCGAGCCCCAAGAACCACGCAAGATAGAGGCGGGTACTGTTAATGCAAGCAGATGGAGTTGGAAATGACAAATATAAGGATATAGATGGTAAATATCGATTCATTGGAGACCTGAATAGATTAAGGAAGCATTTTCTAGAAAGTAACCGTTTTTAGAATGCTTCTTGAAAAATAGAATGCGAAGAGAATGAGAGCGATTCATATATGTGGAATCAACAAGGCGGTACATGGCTTTAAATTTTCGAACAGGTGACACTAAAGAATGGAGCTTGACTGAGTAATAGTCATAGATTTGTGATGGTCTTAAAATGTCTATGGGAGAGTGGAAAATAAGTAATCATCGGTAAGGCCGTGTAAACGATTTTGCATTTAATCAAGGATGGAAAGTGAGAATTGGGCAACTCTAACAAACATATGCCAGTATACAGTCTGTGTTGAATAATCATTTTATGTACCTTCAGGGGGTTAGAGACCACATATCCTATACTTTATAGCTATAAATATTTTTTCCCTATTAACCATCCCATGTTCACTTTTGTCATTAATTTCCATATGTTCGTTAGGCAGGTTACACGCTATTTTAAATCAGTATCTCTAAGAATATGAACCTACGGGCGCATCACGTTGAAACAGCAATTCCCGTACGTTTACTGAGCCTGGCCTGTAACTCGATCGATGACAGCTTGGGTATTCCAGGAGTTGTAAGCGTGGATATACAGCTGGTGTAATTGATAATAGCTCAGTATATTTAATCGAAGATCCGAGTTCTATTTGGGTTCGGTGTATTTATTTACGCGCATTTCCTGTTGTAAAAGGTATGATTCCAGCTATCTAATCCCAGCTATGGGTTAATTAGTAAGATTTGTTTAAGTAAACTATTATTATCTACAAATAAATAAAAATATTATGATCTAAAAGTATTTTATGGCTTTAAAAATCCTAAAAAATGTTCATCATTGTCTTAACCGCCGCAGGTGATACACTATTTAGAGAATGGTTTGAAATGAGACCATTCCGTGTCTCTGTGTCGTGTTTGTTCGAACCATTGTATTAAGCCTAAGAACAATGGTATTTCTGTCGTGGATCGAAGTAGTGGAGCCAGTTCCTTTTTAAAGACGACATTCGAGGTGGATTTTAAGCAGGATATTTTCCCGAAATAGTCTGCCATCTATTTCAATCGTAAGCTGATTGCCAACCAAGGCTATAAGATCCAATCTCTCCTGCTATTCAATCCATAACATGGAAAGTGGAGATGGACACGACTGGATTTCGAACTCGGCTCTCCGATGTCTCATACCGAACCGATGTTCATTCCGTCACAACGCACATCTCTAAAGGATTGATAAGCATGAGAAAATAAATGAATGAATCAATCAGATCTATGACAAAAGATGAGAGCAACCGTTTTGAGAAATACGCCTGGCCTAGCATTCGCATCATCTTCTCCCTAGAAGTTAAAATCTTCTTTTGTAGAAGATTATTTATTTCACATTACCAATTGACGAGCTTGTGTCCATCAGGATTGATCTCAAAAAACGGATTTGTTCAAAAGAGATATTGACTATATTCATGGACCTGTCATTATAAGTTATATTTGCTATACTTACTTGAATGGATATGCTGGTAGTGTATTGGATATTGGTACTGAATATGGAATCTGATTTCAGAATATGTGCTACTCTGTTGAGCAAGCCTTCTCACAATGTTATTCGGAAAGGGATAAAGGTTTATCTTCTTCACCCCAGCCATAGATTAAATTGCCATGGAGATTTGTAGACAAGGGCGGCAAACAATCTAAGAGGAAGAGAACTATAAATTCAAAACCGTTGAAAAGGTAATGCCAAGTATTTCTATCATCTTTTCCAAATATACACAGCAACACATATATATTAAATCTATAGAGAGTTGGAAATAAAGCAGTGTTGTCAGTTACCTTGAATACATCATAAAAATTTAGGATATAAATTTAGTAAAAACTTAAGCAACCTTGCTATAATGACTGGTCCCACGTATCCAAGTATACCTCTCTGCTACGCAGGCTAGCTATTTCCTGTTGCAGACGCCATCTCAGACACATTTGCGTTTGTTCAAAATGCAGAGATCCAACAAGTGGTTTATATCGCAACTATAATGGGCGAACTTTACTTACAATTTCCAGGAGAGTGAGGGCATTATTTAACGTAATCAACAATCTGAACAAGGCCGGTACGCCCAAACAGCCGGTCACGATGACTTGTGACATCTTGCTAGCTCAAACATCGACAGCTTTCAAATAGTTCCATCGAGGCAATTTCAGGCTTGCGTCAACACATGTCATGGTTTCATGGCACTTCAAAATACGCCGCACACTGAGATCACCTCTCCCAGCTTTCTGACAAATCGACGATAGTGCGCCTCGAACCAGAGTCTCATGGTCGGTAAGCGAATATTCTATGAACTCGGTCACTTGCCCAGTCACATCAGTGTATGGATCAGTTATAACAATTGTATATTGTGGGTAAGGAAATCGAAAATAGAATAGGTTACGCTAGAAAGTGATTTTCCAAGCGTAGCTTAGATGTGGCACAAGTCCGAATGTAGAGGTAACCAGTTAGGATCGAATTCACTACTAAGTGGTAATTGTTCTAGCGAGACAAGCTTCCTAACCATTACATGGCCTCAAGGTGCCCCAATTATTTTTCTAAGCGTAGCTTAGATGTGGCACGACGCCGAAAGTTTAGAGCACCTAGTGAGCATCGAAATCACTACTCAGTCGTAATTGTTCTAGCGAGACAAATTTGGTAACCATTACACGGCCTCGAAGGGCCCCAAATGATTTTGTAAGCGTAGCTTAGATGTGGCACAAGGCCGAAAGTGTGGAGCACCCAGTGAGGATCGAAATCACTACTCAGTCGTAATTGTTCTAGCGAGACAAGCTTCCTAACCATTACAATGCCTCGAGGTGTTGTAGGTTAAGCTAGATATAGTTTTGTCCAACATCACAAATAATTTACCAAATAACAGAAAATACATCACTTCAGTAATTTCAAAAGCAGCGATGACTGAAATGGTTATCACATGTAACTCTAAGAGAAAATAATAATCAAAATGTTGGCATTCCACACTACAAGTAATTAGTTAGAAAGGACACTCCATCAATACTGGCTTATGGCTACGTCACGTTGAAACACTGGTTCTGGTAAGATCAGCGAAGTTAAGCAAGGTTGAACCTGGTCAGTCCCTAAATGGATGATCGCTTGTGAATAGCCGGTAATGTAAGCTTAGATATGCGAGTGTTGTAATGCATAATGACTCGGAATTCTCAATCGGAGAGCTGAGTTCCAATTTCTATTGTTTTCGTTGTATTTACTGATACGCAAATATTTTTTGGAAAGGTATGAATCCCCCGTGTCTCCCCCAGCTATGAGTTAATTAGTAATACTTTTATCAGTAAAACATTTTTATCTCCCCACCGCCACAAAAAAAAATTCTTCCACTCTAAAACTATTTTCTGGTTTTAAATTACTCGCAAAAGGTTGATAAACCGTAGAAAACAGACCAATGTTATAAAATAAAATAAGACATATCTCGGCTGATTTACAGGCAAATACTCAAGATCGAGAACCGGATGTGAACGGGAAAAAACCCCGTCACAAAATGACCATTATCTTCGTTTACAAAGGCTCCCGACACACGAGTTCCGGTCGAAAAATAAAATGATATTTAAAGTGCTCTATTTTTCGTCCAATAAAAATGCTTCCCTCCTAATTATACTCGCTTCATTTCTCGAGCCTGTTAAGCCATAAAAACCGCTATAAAAGGGGTCACACGGAAGTTCAACAAGCAGTCCACAGGTGCCCAGGATAGAGACCTGTCACGTTCAGCTGCTGACAGCAGGGGATCGTCAACCACCATCATCATGTGTGAACTACTATGAGAGATCGACCTAGATCCAAAAGCCGGCTTATGAACTTTACCACACCAAGGTAGCTGTCCCAAACCCACACGTTCCTGTTGAAATAAACCACGTAAATCTATTTCTGCTGTTGTCGTATTTCTTTCTTGCAACCAGACGCTTGTCTATAACACTGGTGTCAGAAGCGTACAGCAAGAGAAATATGGCCGACTACACGAGGTTCACCCGAGCCGAACTATTTACTCTTATCAAGGAACAGAAAACACTACTATTCAACTTGAAAACGGGGCCAACACAGCCTTCTGAAGCCACGATACAGGAAATTCAAGCCGACATAAACGACATGCTGACTGCCCTAAAATCAACTACTTCAACACCTCCCACCGCTCAAACAAAAGGGCGATTACAGCTTAATGATGCGCCAACAAACTATACACGACACATTGAAGCTAGAGAAAACGTTTCACCCTGGACACGACGTGAACCGATTCATCACGGCTCTAAACAAAGCATACACAATCCACGTCACGCCAGAACTCAGCACCTATCCCAGCCTGGAATGCGAATTCGTCAAGTCTGCTAAAGATTTACTGGACCAAAGTATCTTTCAGCAAATGGTTGACTCAAAAAAGGACATCACACCTTCAACTTTCAAGGACTCGCTCACCATTCACCGCTCGTCCAGTCCACCTTTAACTTCAGGGACATCACCTTCTCTGGCGTAGCAATGCTAGACTCTGGATGCTCCACCTGCATTGTACCAATATCTCGGTTACCCAGAGAAGTCAAGAAACTCATGACCCGCTCCGACGTTGTAGTAAAAGGAATCAACGACAGCACCACCGCCTTTGGCGAACTGACTTGCGATATCACCATCGGCAGTCGAGACTCACCCACATTCAAAAAGGTTAACGTGCTGGTAACTACCCAAATCACTCCAATCCTGATCGGCCAAAATATCCTACGTCACAACACGCTCGATTCCTATCTAATCGACAACCAAAATGCGACTATAGAATTCAGACGCACAACTTTCCTCAGGATATACAACACACACAGCCGCAATCATATCACCGTCATCGTCAACCAACGATCCAGCATATGGCGCCCAAGCTGACATCATCCAAAACCAGCCTACTATGGAACTACAGCCGAACATCCAGACACTGGATCAAAAGCTAACCTGGCTAAAACATAACACGGGACTATCGCTACCAAACCACCCGAACCGAGACGAACTAAAGGCCACTGCAAACTTACTCATTCGCTACGCTGACATTATCGGCACCGAAAGCAGCAGCAAAGGCACATTCATCCGACCCATCCGCATACCAACCAACGGCCAGTCTCGCAGTCAGAAACAACACCTGATAGCCCAGGCTTTGGAAGCAGACGTTGATACCGAAATTAAGCGTATGGCTGATGAAGGTATCATTGCAAACTGCAGCGACCCCAAAGGCGTCAATAGCCCTGTATTTGCCGTACGCAAGAAAAACGGATCGATTCGTGTCGTTGCTAACTTTAAAAGAACTCTCAACAAGGTCTTAGTCGATCTTGACCCTTACCCAATGCCAAGGATCGACCACTTGTTCAACAAAATCGGCAAAGGCAATAGATATTTTACTACCCATGATCTACGCAGCGGCTACTGGCAAATTGAGATCGACAAGCGAGACCGATACAAAACAGCATTTACATGGAAGGACCAATGCTATCAATACACGCGCCTGGCCTTCGGCCTTACATCTGCCGGACAAATCTTCTCCCGTTGCATAGCAGAAGCCCTAGCCACAGTCACATCCCGTGACAACATTTCTTCCTATATCGACGACAACCTGGTCCACGCTAGGACATTTAGGGAGTACATACTTTCCCTCAAACAATTTTTTACTGCCCTCCAGTCACCCACCCCAAGCGAACCTCATATCGATCCTGACGACCACCGAGCTAAGCTTTTTCAAAAAACATTTCCACCAATTTTTCTAGAACCAGGCACCTCCGTTTTGATGATAAGAGACAGTAAACACTCTCCGAGATTGGTTGTACCATACAAACTGCGACCCAGATACCTCTACCAGGCACACGAGGGCAACAACCACTCAGGTGTCACCCGTATTCGAGAACTCCTTTCCAGCTACTGGTGGGAATTCAAAAACCGCGACATCAAGGCCTATGTCGATTCCTGCGACACGTGTGCTAAGTGCAAGGGAAACTACGGTAGACGTACCCACTGGCCCATTGGCCACTGCAAACGAGGAAAGAGACCATTCGATCTCGTCTTTGTAGACTTTGTCACAATGCCCAACTCAAAGGGAAAACGCTACATCCTAACTATCTTGGATAGCTTCAGCCGATATTTTACAGCCATACCATGCGCGAGAGACCGTGCTATCGACGCCGCCCGCGGATTGTACCATTTCTTCCTTCGGCACAGAGATTCCACGCATAGTATCCTCTGATCAAGCACACATTTCACTGGAGAAGTCTATCGATAATTCTGTAACCAGATGTCAATCACGCAAGAACTTCACTGTCCTTGGCGCCCGCAAAGCTCAGGAAATATCGAGAGACCTACATCGCACGAGAAAGAATGCACTTTATATGTTATGCGAAGACAGGAACTGTGAATGGACAGACGTTTTAGAATCTGTCGTTTCGTCCATGAATGCCACGACCAACAGCGCCACCGGTGTCTCCCCGCATTATGCCATTACCGGCCGTCACCCCAACATCGGCCTACCTACACTACACAGAAAAGAAATCACAAGCGACGATCCTGGAGCATATGGAATGCAAATTAATGCCCTGCTAAAGCAGGTTCACCACCACGTCACCCTGGCCAACGATGAAACTGACCACAAACTTGAGACTAACTTAAATCGCCTCACATACAAGGACCCAATACAAGTAGGCGACAAGGTTTTACTTCATCGGCCACACTCAACTGCAGCCCAATCCTCTCATCTGCCCTGGATAGGAAATTACACAATTATAAAAACGAACAATATGATGTGTCAGGTGCAAAACGATGATGGTGATACAATCTGGATTCACCGTGCACATATCCGACGACTGGCTCCACGCCCAAGACATCTTTCTAATACAATCCCTCTACCTCCACCATGTAACAGTCACCAGGATCATTCTCTTCTACATCCCTCGGGGACACATAACTCAGCAAATAACCCCATACCAAAACAGATGCCAATAAGAAGAACACGAGGACAACTTCCCACACGCTTGAGAGACTTTATAATGGATTAATCACCCAAATATATACGAATAACGCTCACTGTAAATGAGACCGTGATCTGGGGGAGCCTTGTTATAAAATAAAATAAGACATATCTCGGCTGATTTACAGGCAAATACTCAAGAGCGAGAACCGGGTGTGAATGGGACAAAGCCCTGTCACAAAATGACCATTATCTTTCTTCACAAATGTTTCCGACACACGTGTTCCGGTCGAAAAATAAAATAATATTTAAAGTGGTCTATTATTCGTCCAATAAAAATGCTTCCCTTCTAATTATACTCGCTTCGTTTCTCGAGCCTGTTAAGCCATAAAAATCGCTATAAAACGGGTCACACGGAAGTTCAACAAGCAGTCCACAGGTGCCCAGGATAGAGACCTGTCACGTTCAGCTGCTGACAGCAGGGGATCGTCAACCACCGTCATCATGTGTGAACTACTATGAGAGATCGACCAGATCCAAAAGCCGGCTTATGAACTTTACCACACAAAGGTAGCTGTCCCAAACCCACACGTTCCTGTTGAAATAAACCACGTAAATCTATTTCTGCTGTTGTATTTCTTTCTTGCAACCATACGCTTGTCTATAACACCAATCAAAATCAAATCAAATCAAATCAATCATGTAACACGAACAGAAAATAATATCATATTCAAGATGTTGATCATTTCAATCCCGCGGCAAGACTGAAAATAACAGATACTGAAACATATTTTCATGAAAGATTCTTTAAAGAGAAAGATTTTATAAATTTCAACCAAAAAATAATAAAAACTGATCGGGTAATAAATGCTTAATGTTTCTTTATGAGGAAAAGGCTAATATTACCATTAGGATTCCAATAACCAACTACGTTCAGAAGGGACGTTGGCCATAAAAATTGTCTGGAATGCTGGTATTGTTGAACATATTCATTTTTTTTTTTAAATTACATGAAATATTGTAAGCCAGCTTTCGTACAGAATAATATGTATTCTTTACAAAATTCACCATTTTCTACATTTCTAAATTACATGACTCATGACCTAAAAGTAATGAAAATAGCCGCGGAGTCAAAGTTCTTGAGGCAATTGACACACGTATTCCTCGATTTTTCTATATTGATGAAATTTAGGTCTCATTCCATTGATTTTTATATATTAATTGTTGCTCTCTCAGCTGTGTGTCATTATTGTTTTCAATGCAATAACAAGTATGGATCGATAAATTCGTAGAATGATACGTGATTATTAGATAAATCTTCATTCAAATTTTCAATATATGTTATCATTGAATGAGATTTTTATTCACGAATACATCAGATGCATTGAAAATAAATAAAATTATGTTGACAAATAAACTAGATTTTTTATCAAGGCTTCAAGAATGAAATTTTATTACACACACACACACACACACACATATATATATATATATATATATATATATATATATATATATATATATATATATATATATATATATGTGTGTGTTCATGTGTGTGCAAATATATTGAAAAATAGGAAAGAACCTTTAGCTTAGTAATCCGAAGTTCTTTGACATTTTGTTTTTATTTTTTTAAAAGCAGTGCTCGATACACAAGTAGAGCCTATATTATAATTATGTAAAAAAATATGCTTCTATCATTAAGTAGATATTGCCATATTTCAAAATCAAAAGCTAAATACTTCAGTTATAGAAATTAAATCAAATTGATGTACATAGTTCTGTTTCATTCGAAAGCAAATTTTGGAATAACTATTTTTGAAATTTACGGAGGTTTATAAGCATATACATTCGTAATATTAGTTTCTATGGATATGGAGAAAAACAATCATTTTAATAAGGGGTGGTAGGCTATTCATTTTCACTAAAAACTATTGCACCAACATATTAGTGACTTTCAAAAGGAGGTTAATTCGAGGTAGTGTCGTGGTGCCTTTTTTTCAAACGAATTATGACATACGTTCAACGCATATCGTCCTGTCTTTTTCAGCAACAGAGAGTTTTTGTCATTTTTCTTACTCCGTTAAATTTAGTTATTCCAAAATTCGCTTGAGGATGAAACAAAATTAGGTACTTTAATTTAATTCAATTTGTATAATTGAATTGGAAGTTTTAAATTTTGATTTTGAAACATGGCAATTCCTATATAGCGATGGAATCATATTTAATATATATATATATATATATATATATATATATATATATATATATATATGCATTGAAATCAATGCGATCATGAAGATGCATTCAAGCATTGAAATATGTCGTTACTCGGATTTAACTCAGTGTCCCTATTTATATTTATATTTAAACAAGCCCTATCTCTACAATTTTGTATTTGTAAAATTCACAATAAATAAATTTTACATACATTAAGACTCAATTTTGCTTATATATATATATATATATATATATATATATATATATATATATATATATATAGGGTGTAACAGCGAAATTGTCCAAATAATGCAACAGCACATTGGTCCAGCCAAAAAATGCTTAATATCTAAAAACATGTAAGAACCACAAAAAACCCTTTGAGTTATTCAGCTAAAGAGAGAACCGTTTAAAATCATTTTGTGTCAGACCCACTCTCTTTCAAATTGAGAAATGGTAAAAGCAAAAAGATCACTCAGGCCTTCAGTAATGGAACCAACGTTCATATTCTTACTTACCTCTTCCAATCCATTTAAGTCCCATGAAGAGAACGGTGCATAATTTTAAAAATCAGGATCAGTAGAGAGGAATTCTGGATCAGGCGGTCACAACCGGAAGAGGGATAAACATTTCAAGTTAGAGCTCAATCAGAAATGATCCAACACAATTCATAAGACATTTGGCAAGTGATAGATGAGTTTCACCTATGACCGTCCAAAGAGCACTGAAAAATTCGTACGTGAAACGTGTGAGACATCTTGACACTCCAAGTCAGAAAGTTAGAAAGTTAGAGAGGGCTAAGACCATCTTGAATAAGTTCAAAATTGACGTCGAATAATATATATATATATATATATATATATATATATATATATATATATATATATATATATAATGCGTTTGCGTATTTGTACTTTTATTTCAACCCTTCAAGAACTTTATCATTTTTTTAAATAGTGATATTAATTTCAACTATAGTTTTAACTATTTTGTAAAAGAAAATGCTAATATTGGCATCATGTATAAACTGATGATATCTAAATTTATATATATATATATATATATATATATATATATATATATATATATATATATATATATATATAAAGAGATAGATAGATGTATAGATAGATAGATAATAATCAGATTTGCATCGAAGACACAAACATTATAATGACACAGCCATCAATTAAATACATAAATAATATACAAACATATACAATAAAAATTGAATTTTACATATTCTGTGAATTTGCTCGAAACTGTCAATTCCATCAGCTATGCGCATTCATCAGCAATAGATAAGAACGGAGAAACATTTCTTAGCATATTGATTAGCACACACACACACACACACAC
Organism: Acanthosepion pharaonis; assembly: GCA_903632075.3. NCBI lineage: Eukaryota > Metazoa > Mollusca > Cephalopoda > Sepiida > Sepiidae > Acanthosepion > Acanthosepion pharaonis. The sequence continues at coordinate 387,559 of CAHIKZ030002833.1, forward strand.
ACACACACACACAAACATATATATATATATATATATATAAAGCAGGAGTGAGAAAATTTTTCTTTTCGGTAAAGAGTGCTTTGGGGAATAATAGATGTCATAAATTATCTCAAGCCGATATTTCTTGAACAGGCATTTATACATATGTCTAAATACAGACATATTCATGCCTTTACTTAAACATCATCATGTTATCTATATTCAGTAATATTATCATCATTTGTGGCCAGTCTTTAACATTGGTTTCATTTTTGGAGGTTAAAATCTAGCACTCAATAATACGGTCTGCCTTGGCTAGTTATTTAAGCCTACAATATTATGCTATAATGTTGTTGAATTTTACCGAAAATTGAGTAAAGTTCATTATATATATATATATATATATATATATATTACAATAAACGTGCAATCAATTTACAAATACATGAATTATTCACACAAAACTAATGCAAAAGGTTAATGATTTTAAATGGCGAGACATCCATCTCGCAAACAATTCAAATAGTACACAAAAACCTTTAGATCCGTTATGAATGAATTGATCCTTGTTCATATAAATTTCTGCCGTATTAGTTGTTATTTTACAAGCTTTCGTCTGTTCATACAGACATCTTCAGGTATATAATAGATGTTGTTCTGTTTTTTTCTCTTAGTAATAAGAGGATATCGAAAATATATGTATTGTATCCGAAATGCTATTGAAAATGAGATATTGGTTTTTGAACGCGCCAATGCAACGCTGAGTTTGATTTTGAATTTCTTTTTTAAATGTTTGCGTTTATACCAAATATGGTAATGAACTAATTATTTTACTGGTAAATTTTACTGTCAAAGTGGCATGAACTATATTGTTCAATAATTACAGTAATGTCGCACTTATTAACCAAAAGACGCACATGGATCGGTTATTTAAATTACAATAAACGTGCAATCAATTGACAAATACATGAATTATTCACACAAAACTAATGCAAAAGGTTAATGATTTTAAATGGCGAGACATCCATCTCGCAAACAATTCAAATAGTACACAAAAACCTTAGATCCGTTATGAATGAATTGATCCTTGTTCATATAAATTTCTGCCGTATTAGTTGTTATTTTATATCATATATATATATATCTCATAGAAAATATGCATCCTCCGACATGCATCCTATATATGCATGTGATATATATATATATATATATATATATATATATATATATATATATATATATATATATATATAAAACAATTTGGTAATGTTATGTGTAATTAGGATATTAATCTAAAGGGAGCACAATGTAAATTATAGAAAATAATAATAATAATAATAATAAGGAGATAGGACCTGTTACAATTCTGTGGGATTACACAATTCACACTGACAGAACAATCAAGTCCAACCGGCCAGATATTGTTATTAAAGACCACAAACAAAAACGGTGCCTCCTTATTGATATGGCAGTCCCTGCTGACTGCAATATATCTTTGAAGATATTCAAAAAGTTGTCAAAGTACAAGGACCTTGAAATAGAAATCTCGAAAATGTGGCATATGGGAACATCAACAATCGCTGTTGTAGTTGGAGCCCTAGGACTGGTTGGAAAAGATTGCAGTAGACTAATTGAAGGGATTCCTGGAAGTCCATGCCTCAAGGAGATACAAAAAATTGTTCTGACAAGTACAGCCCACACCTTACGAAGGGCTTTATCTATGTAATTTAATTCTTTTTCTTTTTTTTCTGTCAGTGGAAAGTGTCATGACGCCATTTCTAACCTTAGTTCCCTGGGCGTGACCCGGAAAGAAATGTGTAAACGCCAGAAATCAAAGAAAATAATAATAATAATAATAATAATAATAATAATAATTATGCTACAATACTCGGAATAAATTGTTCCGTGCTGGTTGGTTGCTTTTGATATAGAAGACATTAAGAATTTGAAGTTTTTTGTTTATTATTTGTATGGTGGAGTGTATTGATGTTTCCAAAATGTGTTTTCCTGTATTGTAAAGGTGCGCAGGAATGTGACTTTAAATCTTGTGCTATAGAACTTATATCTGACAAATGGTGTGTAAGATGTCTTTTTAAAGCTGTTGTCGTTAAACCAATGTATGTACTTGCTTTTTGATCAGAGATGCAATCTCTCAAAAAACTTTCAAACTGGTATATAATGTTGATCTTTTGTAAACACTAGTTGACGAAGAAGCCTTATGGCGTATGATTAAGATGCTTGTGTTAAATTTAATATAGTCTATTATTAGTTTTTTTTTAATGGTATCAGTCGGGAATATTATGAGATTTTTAATGATTTTTTCATCTTGTTTCTATTTAAAATAAATTTCATGATGGTAGAGTATGTTCATATTTTTATGGTTATTTGAGGAAGTATTATATTCCTTTCGATTTATGTTACTACCACTCCATAAAAAATACAGCTAGAATAAACACGTACACTCTAAACTATAAAGCTGAATGGTCGGACTATTACAAAATAGTTATTATAAAAATATTTTATAAATCCTGCAAAAGATAACTACGAAAAAATGATTCTACACTGAATTAAAACAAAAAAAAAAAAAAATTAACAAATCGTCATAAATAAAGGCATTCTTAATTACATCGTTGATAAACAAATTTGACGATTAACATAAATAAAAAGAACATAATACTTCAGCAAAAATCCCACTGAGGATGATCTCGAAGTGGGATCGAAAGTACTTAGGTTAACAAATCCTTGGTGGATTTCAACTTAACATCAATAAGATAATTAGAGATATAGAACGGATTATTGTAAAAAAGACAAATTGTCTATATGTCTACATGTCACTCTCACTCTCTTTCTCTCCCTATCTATACACACACAAACACACACACACACACACACACACACACACACATATATATATATATATATATTAGGAGAAAGAGAGAGGAGAGAGATAGAGAAGTTCAAATGATTATCTTTTGCGCAAATATAATGTTCACTGCTAGAGAAATACACTGACACACACACGCGTACCCAGACACACACACGTGCACACAAACACACGTGCATACAAACGCACACGCGCGCGCGCACACACACACACACACATATATATATATATATGAATAAAAAGATAAGAGGAAAAACTGTTATGAGCCGACGGGTTTCGTCCTCTGAAGAACTTTATTAAGGAAAAATTCGCCTTGATAAAGTCGCTGAGATGATGAAATCCGTCGGTTAAAAAATTTTTTCCTCTTGTTATTTATTCAATTTTTTCCCTTGCAGATACATTCTATCTATCTATATATATATATATATATATATATATGTGTGTGTGTGTGTGTGTGTGTGTGTGTGTTAATGTAGACTGTCTACTATTCTAATTTTACTCTCTGATAATATATCTAGCGAATAACCTCAATTTCAACTTATGTCCATTTGTTTTTTATGTAACAACGACTGGCTGAAACTGTTGTTAATATTATAACTATATTATCCGGCCCTTATTAACAGTTTCTGAAGAATAGTGCACAATAGTTGATCAATATAGTCGAAACCCGGTTACGATGTCTTGTGATTTCATGATAGCCCAACCTCTGAAGGCCCCAGATCCCATATGACTACCCAAATTCCTTCACAGGGCTTGGCCTCCAACGTCCTATGACCTTCAGTCACTTCAAAACGGTGCCGACAAAACCGGTATTAGGAAGAATTAACTAATTTAAAATTGGAACCTCGTGATTTATATCTGAGGCTACGTGGTTGGAATACTCTCCCTCGGTAGTTGAATTTGTTTCGCGGCCTATCAACCTCCAGTGCTTATTAAATGCCGAAATCTAAATATTTTGAAAGCTATTTTATGCCTTTAAATACAGATAAAATGTATTGCTGATATCTTTACTTTACTGAAGTATCTTTCACTTGTTTACACCAATACATACATACATACATACATATATATATATATATATATATATATATATATATATATATATATATATATATTAGGCATGTCTGATTGAATAAATTACAGACATTATGTCTGCTAATTTTTAAGAAATTCCGTTTATACTCACGAATAACCTTCCGTGTTTTGATGTTAAAAGATGAGAGAAATATGCTATGGTTGTTTAAATTTCTTTTATTTTCATTTCCCAAGTCCTTTCGATCTTTTTCCACGATCATCTTCAGGGTTGAAATTAATAACACGTACACACAGACGCGCGCGCGCACACACACACACACACAGACACATACACACACACACACACACATAGGATAAAATTGCAGATAATTTAATGTCATGGCCTATATATATTTTTTACAGTTACTTTGGATTTTATCGTAGGACTCATACCTAACTGGTTAATCATGGTAAACCCACAAGCCTCATTTTAATTCTGTTTTTTTTTTTGGGGGGGGTTATATTTCGAAATAAGCGGAAGTGTTCTGCTTTTGAAATTAAATGAATCGTTCACTCGCCAGAAATTTATCATTGCCCGTGGAGACACATTTGCAGTGTTGAAACATGATTGCTATTGTGTCGCGAATTTTTAACATGTCTTTTTATTAATGTCCTATAATAAAATATATTTAGATCTACTCTGAATTGAGCTCTATGTATGCAGGCATGTATGTATCTTAAATGGGTGGTTTCTACACAGAACAGGCTATTTAATTACAATATGTGAATTTAACCAAGTAGAAGTAGAAATGTAATTTCCTATTGGCAATGATTATGCTGAGAAATCAGTGTGGTAACATGTTTAACTGGGTTATCATTCAGAGTATGAAAATCATTGCATGCGATTGATTTTCGTGGTATGCAGACTTGGAGTGAACATAATTTAAGTCGGGTTCATCTACGATCATTGCTAATGTTGGAAATAACCAGCTTTCTTGACGAATCTACATCCTGTTAAAGCCCGTTACGGCTGGTCTGTTTTTCTATCCGAAACATAAACAAAGCAATTTCTAAAAACTTAATGGATTTCATTCTTTAATTCGCCACATTTTTTATCGTCATTTTTAACACCTTAAGAAGAAATGGAGATGGGTAAAGAAAAGGGAGACGGAAAGAAAAAAAGGTGACTGAGTAAGACAATATTATTTGTTGATAGGAATTTGGGCGGTGAACGAATGCTGTGGCGTTAATACAAGGGCCTGACCCTAAAAGTTTAAGACAAAGCGGAAGTGTTCGCTACAGATTTTGATACCGTGCAACGGTCAGTAATCGAAGTACGCCAAAACTCCCAAGAAAAAGGAGAGAGAGAAAGAGAAAGAGAGTTGGAAATAGAAAAGAGGAAAAACGATGAAAGAGAAAGGAGGAATAAGTATAGTATAAAACCATAGTAGTAACTGAAGACGCTTTTTTTTACCTATAAAGGGTCGGGGATCTTAAAACCAGAGCTGAATTACGCTGATTTATGCTGATGTTTCTGTTATTTCTTCTGGAATAAACGTAGTATGTAGATTAATAAATGATCATGTTAGTGGGAATTTTTTTTGGCATGTTAAATAGTTACTAGCAGTAGAGCCCGGCGTTGCCCGGGGATGTAACAGTAAGAGATAGATCAAGTATCGACCATCATAAAGACTGAAAATTAAAATTGACAAAGATTATTGTTTAAGGTTGACGAACTCACATGTCGTAATTAGTTTTTTTTTTGTTTTTTTTTACGAATTGGTCAAACCCAAATTCAAACAAAAACATTGCTTTCAATCGTTATGAGTCTACCGATTGAATAGAATTTTATTATAAACAATTTTCTTGCAAATGGAATTTTTAAAGCATTCTGAATGTAGAAATAAAGAAAAAAGTGTGCAAGACAATAAGAAACCTTACCTGCTAAAAAAAAAGTGAAGGTTTGTTGAAATCGGTTGAAAAATGTAGGAAATCCGATCCCATATATAAACACAGACACACACACAAACAACCTGGGTTTTATAATAAGTATAACTCGATATGAGTTGCCCCCCTTTCATTCATGCGACATTAATCGTGTTTTCAAATTGATTTCGTGCAAAAACAATTGTGTTTTTCCAATTTTTGGCGTTGTCAGAACCACCGCAATGTAATTTTTCGTAGTCCTGTGAAGTCTTGTTGAAATCGGTTGAAAAATGTAGGAAATCCGATCCAATATATAAACGAAACACACACACACACACACACACACACACACACACACACACACACACACACACACAACCTGGGTTTTATAATAAGTATGATTTGGGGTTTTTACAATAAATCTTGGTTCAGAGTCTAAGATGCAAAAAGACTTATAAAGCATGGAATGTTAATATTATTATTTTATAACTAAACTTATTGCCTTATAGAATAAGTATGGATATGAATTAATTTATCTGATACTATTGCTAGTATATTATATGTGCAGAAAAAAAAATCATAATCTAAGATAGATCAGTATAAAAGTATATAAGAAGGTAGAAAATATACAAAGGATGTGAATTACAAATTTAAATATTTAGAATGATTGCAATGTTAGATATTTAATGTGCCTACAAAAAACAGTAATTTCAAATCTATGGTTTAATAATTTGATGCTATTCAAAAACTCAATAATACTTATTTTTCCTGTAGACATAAAAACAACAAGATTCATTCAGAGATCTGCAAGTTCTGGCTTGTTTGAGGATTTTCCATTTAACCTTAGGTGTTTTATTTTCTTTCTTGTGTTTCCAAAAATATTTAGAAAGTGAAGTCATATATATCCACCTGAAAAAAATATTAGAACGGCAAGTCCAATTCTTTTGTTTTTGTTGTTCACTGAAGACATTTGTGTTTAAGAGCAAAAGATGAATACGAGACAAGTATTCAGAAGTTCAGCCTTTATTTCCTGGTATCTACATTTAAATATGTTTAACAACTTAGGACATACCACTTTCCTTTTAAGCAATCTATTTTCAAGTGAGCAAATCTATTGGAACAGGTAACCGACATTAGTTGTTTCTTGTTGTCCTGCTTTTTTAGATTGATTGTTTGAACATTAAATAGCTCTAAATAACTATTCTTAGTTTTTATCTTTGGGTCTCACCTAAAAAGACTGCATTTCTTGTTAAAATGGTTAAATCAACAACAAGACGAGACAGCTGTTTATCGAAGAAACGCTAACCATTCTGAAGCTGAGATGGAAGATTGTTCAGATCGATTGGACAATATTGGACCTAGTCAAATGAAGGACCTGAAAAAAAAACTAGTGTTGTACTGAGCAACAGACATAGAACAGGTTGGCCAAGGGAAACAGCAGTAGTTGATAGAAATTGTGAGAGAGGTGAGGAAAAAAACAAAACAAAACAACAGTCAGTGGCGTCAACAACAAACACCACAGTGAATGGGTGAATGTAACCAAATATACCATTCGAAGAAGTCTTCGAGAACGGAAATATAGAGGCCATACCACAAGATGCAAATCACTCACCAGCATTAAGAATCGGAAGGCCAGTTTGGAATTTGCAAGGAAGTACCGAGATGAGCGGTAAAAGATTCGGAAGAAAGTTTTATGGACTGATGAGACCAAGATTAATCTTTACCAAAGAGAGGGAAATTCCAACATGTAGAGAAAAAAAGGATCTGCTTATGATCCAAAGCATACAAACTCATCTGAGAAATATGGTGGAAGCGGTGAATTATCTTGGGCTTGCATGGTTGCTTCTGGAACAGGCTCATCCATAGTTATTGATGATGGCACTCATGGTGGGAGGAGCAGAAGGAATTCAAAAGTGTACAGAATTATTTTGTCTTTCAATGTACAGAGAAATGCATCCAAACTAATCGGGAAGAATATTATCATACAACAGAAAAATGACCCCAAACTTATTCCCATCACAACAAAGAACTCCATCAGTGGAAACAGTGAACAGTTCTAGAATGTCTGATAGTCAATGACACTTAACACAATAGACCATGCATTTCGTCTCCTGAAGAGGAGACAGAAGGAAGAATCTCCTCCTGAAACAAACAAGAACCGAAAGAAGTTGCGTTATTAGTCTGGAAATGCATCACAAATGAAGAGTAACACTATGATGATGTCAAATTGCAGCTGACTTGATACGGCTATTGAGAGATAAGTAAAAAAAATGAACAACAGGGAAACATGCTGGATCGTTTCGTTATTGGAATGAATTTATCAAATGCAGTTGTCGAGGTTTTATTGACAAACTTTTATTTGTACACACAGAAAAATTATCGCCGAGAAAAATAACGTCACGCCTTCACATCTGAATGTTCATATGGGGATAGAATCAATGGTATGAAGATTGCATGCGTGTAACTGACATTGATTGTCCACAACTTTTATATCAATAAACGCTGTATTTCCGATAATAAGCACACTTTCCATATAAATATAAACAAGTTAGAATAATGATATATGTATATCGTTATTTTTACATGAATATAGTTGAAATTCTACGAAATTCTCGAATACACTTTTTAAGGTGCCCTTACACAATAGTAAAAAAAAAAAAAACTTTTATTTTCCAAGGCTACTTTCCTTCCGAATATTTTCGAAATTATTCGTACTCATGATAAATGAAAATAGCCGTACAAATAAAAACCTGTACACAGACAAACACGCGCACGCACACCGCAAACACCCACACATATCCACCCACACATACATATATCCACCTACACATATCCAACGAGACATGCACACATATAGCACTAAATGTACATCGTGTGTTACATAAAATCTCCAAAATCGATACTTACAAATCTCATCGATCAGAGTGTCTTGCCTTATCTCGCCCCAATAAGCAGACAAAGCTTATCTCCGGTAAAATGTGAATACTTTTCCTCTAATTATACCGTCCAAGTTTAACGAGACTTGGGGAAAAATATTCATATCGGATTTTCCGATGGCTCATACGTTAATCGTGCGCGTGGCAAAAGTCTTCGAATCGAAGAATGCTCCCTGACTGGATACACATTTTCGTCTCAGCATAGTCCAATTATTCGGTATTTAACATTCTAGTCCATGCGACGGTTGACAATTAGGACTTTTGTCTTCGATGTCCGGTGTTCGTTCAGGACGTAGGCGATTATACTTCACCACAAGTTCCTGTCCTTTGTACGTGTTATGATCCATGTCCTTGTACCATGGTGATGGTTCAAGGGTAACCAATAAAGAAGAACCCGAACACGGATATGGAATAACGCAGATATATTACAAACAGGAATATATACAGAGAAGTAGACAGTGTTAGTACGAACAATCAGGTTTAGTAGGGAGAGCAATGTAGTCTCGACCAGTATCACTATTCAAATGTCGTGTAGTAATTGTCTGAACGCGACTCTGTTTCGGACTGCCTCTGACTCGACTGACTGACTCGCTCGCTCTGACTGACTGACAGACTCCTGATGGACTTCATTGCAGAATTCATACTGAACAGTATTTAGTCACCCCGCCACGAGAGCATCATGTGGCACAAGGCCGGTTTAACGTGGGATCTCCGAACCCGTGAGATCTCCGAGCCCGTGGGATCTCCGAGCCCGTGGGATCGGTCAAAAATATGCCCTTTGAACATGTATAAACTGGTTCAGGGTCGGTTTACCTCCCCGAAAGAGACTCCGCCCTTCGGCATAGCCTAGTTCGGGTTCCTCCCCGCCCGAAGGCAGAGAGTTCAACCGATCAGCCGGTCGCCCGACTTCGGACTGAACGGTATTAATCACACCCCCACGAGGGCATCATGTGGCACAAGGCCGTTTTAACGTGGGATCTCCGAGCCAGTGGGCTCGGTCAAAAATATGCCCTTTGAACACCCGTATACACGGGTTCAGGGTCGGTTTACCTCCCCGAAAGCGTAGCCTCGATCGGGTTGCTCCCCGCCCGAAGGCAGGGTAAGGTCCCATAACAGATATGCAATAATTTCCTCCGACCTTCTTGCCTTCAGTATGTTTTATCAGAATCAGATATTCCAAACCTTTCCTCATTACGTCTCTTATAATCGTCTCTTTCTGATTTGACGTTTAAGCTTGTTTCCACTTTCTCTAAAACTTTGTCTTTGCTCAAGTCTTCACTTCATAACATTCCCAGCATCCATCTGTAGAAACTCATTTATGTTGCTTCAATTCTCTTCTTCATCTATGACGATATTATCCAGCATTCGCTGCCATTCAAGAATAGCAATATTACTCAACAATTTTGTACTCTAATACTTTGATTTTTGAGAAGTAAATTTGGCTATCCCTTTCAGTGACGCAGTGTACATCCTCTGTTAAAACACTTGTTAAGGGCATTTTTAATTTTGTTATCTCCGATATGTAATTCGCATGTTGGGATGTATCTTTTGTTGGCAACCATACATCTTGTCTTATATCGATTGATGTTTAATCCTTTCTTCTTGCTAATGTTTCTGCAAGTGTAAGTCATAAATACAGTTAATTGAGTGAAAACAATTGCACTGCCGAATATATCAGCCAAACTATTAATCATACTTGGCAGTTAACAATGTAGTTGCAGTACACTAACAACTTATTGCACAAAAAACAAAACATTGATGAATTTCCACAGAGGACTGCAAAATTGTGCGACATGAAAAAAAAGTAAGATTATGCTTGCCATGTGATCGGCAGTGTACTATTCATTGAAACACTAAACATACATATATACATCCGGCCGCTGAAACGTTCCTATAAGACCTTTGGCTGAAGTGAGACCTGCGCACGTCAACAGGAAAAAGCGTTGCTCTCCTCCATCTAAGTGCAAAGTGGGATGTAACAAGAATAACACAAGACCAATTTGGGAGTTCGGTTGGTCTGTCATATTCACCTGGATTTGCAACAACTGATTATTAACTTTCTCGATTGCCAACAAATTGTGTGATGTGCAAAACAGTCTCTGATGAGAAACACATTCGACTGTCCGTCGAAGCACCAGATGAAGCTTATAGATGTATCAGATAAGTGAGAATAAATCTTTGAAAATAAGTGTTAGTCTACAATTGAACACAATATAATTTTACTTCATTTTTCCTAAATAGAACTGATAAAGAAAAAAGGGAATTATTTATGACTTACCCTAATACATATCTGTTTTTAGGCATATGTTTTTTTTTTCGTTTTCCCGCAGGCAGAAAAAGGCTCATTTGAATTTAATTATCATCCAATAGCTGCTATCTTTTAGAAAGTCGATTCAAACCCACGTGGCCTTTCTATTCAGGAATTTTTGCTGGTCTTCTTTAAATGAATTGCCTCGGGAGTAGGGATTTATTTCCTCATGTGAAAAAAAAACCCCGGCAATTTTCATTGTATTTGGAAGAGCGGATCAGAATAGCTTTTTCGCCGTTAAAAATGTTGAGATGGCTGCAGGCGTTTTGCCTTTGCAGGTAGAAGTAAGCGCTTAATATATTATCCCTCCTTTATGTATTAGAAATATTACACTTTCGTTTTTTGAACAATCGTTACCGCGTACTTTCAAGACGTAATTACATTTAAAAGAGGCATTTTGACTCTGCAGAGTATGAGGAAAGTGATTTCTAAAATAAAGCCTTAACATTATACTTAATCTTTCTTATACACTGAATAAAACGTGTTTCTGAACGAATAATATACAATAATATAGACAAATATAAACTTTGAATATACCGTTCCTCATATATCATAGTAACAACAGCCCGTTAAATACACTGAGACTACTTTTAAGGGACTTGCTTCGTAACAAATTTGACAATATATTAAGAGTTTTTGTAAGTTTTCATTTGAACAATTCAATCGTTGTTGCTTTTGGGGTACTATAATGTATTGTTCATTTATACGCTTGTATCTTATTTGTTATACCGTTATTGCATAAGTACTCTTTCCAGTACCCTTTTCTAACAAGATTCTCTTGTTTCTTCATACTTTGTTTAGATTTTAGAAGGCATTTTTCTCTATCCGAATTCGATTTTGGTTTTTAGTGTCCAGTTTTCTGACCGTATTTAAAAAATATCATAGATATTTACCATTTTGTATTTGCTTTTATTATTTATTGTTAACTACAGTTTTAACCGTGTTTTTGGGGGAGATATCTTGCGTTGGATGTGCATCTTGGTTGGTAAATTTCATAAAATAGTTTAAAGAATAAAATCTGTCCGCGTTCCTATCTTGACGGTCGAACTCTCTGCTTTTGAGCAGAAAGGAACCCGGACGAGGTTCCGCCGAAGGGCAGAATCTCGTTCGGGGTGAATGACCTACCCGATCTCGTTTTTACGAGTTCTACGGGCATTTTTTGGCTGAGCCTACGGGCTCAGGAAACCCACGATAAAAACGACCTTGTGTCACATGCAACCCTCGTGGGGTGGGGTGGCTAGATACCGTTCCTATCTAGTTCGCTTTGTTCTTTCTATTCGACTAATTGTTTTTAGTGCCTGCGATGTGCGGTTTGTTTCTTGATTAGTTGGATGGCTGAGCCTTGGAAGACGCTGACAGATTCCCCCTTCCCTGGTCAAATTTAATGAATTTTAACTTTTCATGAATATGGATTTATAGTAACGTGTATATTTGCTCCCCTTTAATTATCACAATCTGATTTCATTATATTTCTTTTATTTAATACCGGTATTATTTCCAGCTTAGCTTTAGAAATTTACAGTCTTTGTTTACAAAAAGAAAGGGCTAAAATAATTAATTGTGAATGCATCTGAAACATTATGAGATCTAAGAAAAATGCCGTATATACATTGCATTCGGCAAAGTTCTCTCTTTGAAAAAAAGGCCAAATTTCCCCCTTTGCGATTTAAAATTCATCTCCCAAACTTTGAACACCAGGAAAATAAGGAGCGAAAAGTTTTGTTGTGTCAGTCCTGTTGTTAAAACATTTTTTGTGTGTTTTATAATTGTCACCTTTCACACATATTCTGGTCTTGGTATTCATTTTCCCAATAAGACGATAGACTTAAATCTCTGTCGTTTCAACTCGCTTTTATATCTCTATCTATAAAAGGCAGGATGTGTGTGTGTGTGTGTGTGTGTGTGTGTGTGTGTGTGTGTGTGTGTGTGTGTGTGTGTGTGTTTAACGAATGCACGGTCGCAATTTCCGACGGATTTGCACCAAAATTTACATGCACATGCTCCAAGTTAGCGGAAAGACCAAGACTCGCTTTGCATTTCCCAACTCCTATCGATAGTGGGAATAATCGATATTTTCATGCTTCTACGGCAGTTTTCATGTAGTTTGCGGCCATTTTATACTGGCCAGAGTGAAAGCCTATAGCTGACTGCAACGAAAAAGGCAGGAAGATTCTATTGGCCAGCATGAGAGCCAACAGCTGACTGACCCTAATGTTAACTAGCATGCTAGCATGCAAAAAATATCGATAGCTGCATTCGTCACAAGTAGGAAAAAATTAAATCTGCATGGTACTTTATTCCAATTCGCTCATTCGCTTGCTTAAACTCAACGATGAATCTGATTCCGCAGAACTGGGTTGGGTGTGAAAAAGTATTTCTTGTTAACATTCTTTTTTCATTCGGTTTTTCCAGTTACGAGTCCTTTTTTAAAGCTGATCGTTTTGTGTTCATTTTGTTTAGTTCTATTTTCGTAACAGATTTAATGTTTAATATAGGGCTTAGAAAAAATCGCATTGTGAGATAGGCAAGACGTAAGGCATGTAGCAACAACAGCATGGCAAAGGGCACTCCTTTAAAGTCAAGGAAGGGCAAAAATATTTTAAGTCAAGTGATAGCGATTGCTGTATGAGCCGTACGATTTTTGAATCAAGCACGGGCAACGCCGAGCCATGCTGTTAGTCTGTGATTAAATTGTATAGTATTCCTTGCTGGATAGGATATTAAACATATAAGTGCAGTCCAACATTATTCCCTTTCTTTCGGTTTCAAAATTGCTATGTAATATCGAATTTTCTATATGGTAGCGGATGCTCGAAAATCTCCACACCGACGAATAAAAGACATTGTGCTTCTACAATATGATGCTTAGAATGCCATGGACTGAAAATTTTATTCACAACGGAGTGTTAAGGAAAATGGAAAAAAAAAGACACCTATACATAGAATTAGAAAGAGACAACGCAAATTTCTGGAACACGTAAAGTGTAAAGAGGGGTTGGTGAATCCGATACATACAAGTCATATTGAAGGCAAGACGAAGATAGGAATCATAATCAGCGAATAACCTACCTAACCAGCTTGTGTAAATGGATTATGAGTGATATAAAAAGACCAGTAATTACAAATTACAGAAAACTGTGAAACGCCATGATCGACAATGACCTGAAGAGACATGACACAAAGAAGAAAAGATGTTAAGGGGACATCGAATATATCCTTCACACAATTTGTTATTTTTTTTATTTTAATACTCAGTGAAATTTACGCAGTTTCTTTTCTTGCAGATATGTAACACATTAGGTTTTTATATTTTCTGTCAAGCAGACGTTTTCTAAAGCAGACGTTCTCTATTCTTATAATTTACAGTGAGTCGTTTTTTTATGATAATAATTGATTATAGTCTCCAACGGTTCTTACGTTTTTATTAAGTATATGTCGTCAATAAAGCGGTGTCTTTAGTGTGTTTGTTAATAAAGTCACGTTTGTCGATAATAAATGCTGGTAGTTCCTCTAGAAAAATAAAAAGGGTTAAGATCTCAAGTGAATCTGAATTTGTATTAAGCAGGTATGTGCTTCAATAACAGATATCTGAATTTGTATTAAGCCTGAAAGTACACTGAGGAAGAGTCAATCCTTATCTTCCCTCTACTTCTTCTTAGGTACATACCACTCATTTCCTTAAGCAACTCCCTTCCTTGAGTGACTCCTGAGCATTATATTTGATGAACATTAATAAAGACAAGGACACGTATGAATTGGTTTGATAATCTCTTTTCTTAACAGTATGTGACACAATAATACAGGGTGACTCTTATGTCTACAGACATAAGCAAAAATGCTTATTTTCAGGAAATGAAATATGCAAAAATATTTTTGAATGGGAATATTAACAAACAACATCTTCAATATCGTTTCCATCATTTTTTATACAAAGGTTGATGCGCTTTGCAAGATTCACATGAACTCGATGCAATAACTTCATATTGTCATCATTTTTAGCACATTCACTAGTTATGTGTCCAATTAAGTGTTCAATCAAGTGTGTTGCATTGATGACTTTCATTGAGTAAAATTTCTTTAGCATACCGCGGGAAAAAATGTTATTTTTTTTTCGACAAAGCAAAGTGGAAGTAAAAAATATAGTTCATGAAATGTGCTATGTGTTTAGACTTTAGGGACATCCTGCATATATTGCCCATCTAATGTTTCCTACTTTGATGGACAAATGCTTCATGAAATATCTGTTATTGAAGCCCATACCGCAATGTGGATTCCTGTTGCTTATTCAGAAGACATGACCAAGCTATACGGTAGTGAATCGAAATACAACACACACACACACACACACACACACACACACATATATATATATATATATATATATATATATATATATATATATATATATATATATATAAAGCAGGAGTGAGAAAATTTTTCTTTTCGGTAAAGAGTGCTTGGGGAATAATAGATGTCATAAATTATCTCAAGCCGATATTTCTTGAACAAACATTTATACATATGTCTAAATACAGACATATTCAGGCCTTTACTTAAACATCTTCATGTTAACTATATTCAGTAATATTATCATCATTTTGTGGCCAGTCTTACAATATGGTAATCCGTATGGAATTTTCAGGAGGATATAAATCCAGGGAGAGCACTATGTATGTCAAAAGACAGAGGAAAAAATATGATTAATTATAGAATATCAAACTCTTAAATCCATTCTAAAAAATAGCAGCTCTCAATCTTCAAGACGTTTACAAATTTGTTTTTAGGTCATGAAGATTGAGAGCCGCTATTTTTTTAGAGCTGCCATGAAATAAATATTATTACCGATAGGATTTTAAGAGTTTGATATTCTTTAATTAATAATAATTATAATATATATATATATATGTGTGTGTGTCTGTATGCGTGTGTGTGTGTTTTAATCAATATTCATAAGAAAGGACACTTAGTTTTCAATAAGTTCCAGCACCTGCTTCTTGTTTGACATCTACGTAGTTGCCATTTCGTTGTGTTCCGTTGCCTGAGATCTATGCCAATTATTTTTGCAATTTATTCTTATTCCTTCCTTCTTAATCTCATTGACGGGATTTTTATTTAGTTCTTTCATTTTCTTGAATCTGTCTGCAATACGGGTCCATCTGTAGAGTGTATGTGATTGAAGTTATGTCCGTCTATAATAAATAAAATTAGGCTTATTTCCAGGTATAAAAACATGACTGAGATTATTAAAAAGAAAGAAAAAAAACGGGAAAAATCAAATCGCACCCTAAAATGGATTTCATGCGTTTTTTTCTTTTTTTCTCTGATGATGTCCTTTCTTATGTATATTAAAGATTTAAGAGTAAATCAGCGATGATATTGCTCTTTATGAAGATATGCGAACATCGAAAAACAATTTGGCCAGTTAAAATATAAGTAAAATTCAATTATTCCCAGACGAATAGTGGCTTATTTATATTTTCTTTGAATTTTCTCCTATTTTATCATTCCCCTCGTCAACTCTCATTAGGAATTAAATCAATTCTATCACGAACAATATTGTTACCATTGCTGTTTACTCCCATGGGTCAATTTTTATACTGATATGAATTCCGTCATAGATGCTAATGCTAGTATTTATACAATTATTAATCTAGTTAATATGTAAGTTTTGTAATGGATTCCAATCAAATCTATAGCATTCACTTACGTGCTAATACCATTGGGAAATGTATGAATCCTCTACTTCTCACCCAGCTATGGGTAAAAAGCAGGACAGACCAGAATCTATAGATTTGAATGGCATCTGGTGTACCGCAGAAAGCAATGGCAACCTGCTGCGGGAAAAAATCTGCCTCGTCAGTCATGTATTGCAAGAATGTATCACGCATGGCACATAACTGACTGACTGACTTCTTTCTTCGGAGCGCGCACTCAAATATGCTATTAATACATTGCTGTCGAAGTTTGTATAGCACTATAAAGATAACTACAATAATTCCCTAATTTTAGAAAGAGTATTATATCTGGTCTACTGCAGAAAGAAATAGCAACCTACCTCGGGAAAAATCTGCCTCGTCTGTCATGTATGACAGATAAAAAAAAACGGGGTGATAAAACAACTACAATTAAAAGGGAGAAGAGAGATAAGGAGCACATACAAGCAAGAGGCAAGGAGATAGAGGAGGCATGGGATAACGATTGATCTTTCATTTCAGCTCAAGCCTAACACATCCATTGACATTGTTCTGTCACATATCAAATAGCAGAAATGTGTCAGGTCCCCGAAAAAGACACAATCGCCTAAGCGTGTATCATGCATTGCGCATATAACTAACTGATGTAGATTTGTAGTAAAATCTTCCTTTTTGTCTTTTCATGGCAACTGTTACGATGAGCTATGCTTTCACTGTTGTCTGGACTAGACACATCGAGTGCCGCTAGATTGGCAACTATGTCTCACCGTCTTACTGTTGAACTAGTTAGATTTAGATGTAACTGCCATTTGAATCATTTCTCGCACGTATCACCCTTCTGATTTCTTGCTTCTATGATAACTACAATCTTCAGTGCATTGTCAAAAGCCCCAATCTGTGTCTTTTTTAACCCTTTTCTTTTTTATCCTTTTCCTCAACCATTCGTACAGAAGTCTCCTCTATCTCATTCCCTTCTTGTAACCATCTCCGTCCTAGTGGCATTATCGCCTTGCATGATGTGAAACAATTAAAAAGGGATATACGGATTCAGAGTAATGCATATGGACCGTGAAAACTAAGTAATATTAATAAACAAGATGGAATCGGTAAAAAAAAAAAAAAACATGGGGGAGAATAGAAAAAGGGAGTTTCAAAGCGAAAATGACAGCATTCTGGAGAAAACGAAAAACGACGATAACAATATATATATATATATATATATATATATATATATATATATATATATATATATAGTGTGTGTGTGTGTGTGTGTGGTAAACTCTTCTATCGTGAACGATAAATGAGAGTCAGCAGTGGCTGGTGCCTTTCATTTTACACTTATGGATGCTAGCAGAGGCTATTGTGGAGAGACTCAGATTACGTGAATACATATTTCATTTCTGCTTTCTGAAGTCTGATACTAGCCTCGCCTTGCCGCGGGCCACAAAACGAAACTGATAGATGAAATTTGTTAAAGGACGATTTTGATGGCGTCTCTACTTCAGAGCTTGACGAAGCTGATCCCGGTTCTGATCCCGGTTCTTCAGTTTACTGTCTTCATATATATATATATATATATATATATATATATATGAGAAAAAATTTAGGCAAAAAAATGAAACGATGAAAAACCTTGGCATTTTTTTATTTAATAGCCGACACGTTAACTAAATGCCGCCTGATAGGTCGGATTTTAGTTAACGCGTCCGTTCTATTAGGTGTCACTCACACACACTTCGATTTGACATGCTAAATTGAGTTACATTGACACTTAACTGCTAATGAAATGTAAAGATGACATAAAAATATCCATTAAATGCCTGCATTCACGATTGATCTGCGTGACTGAAGTTTTGATTAATCATTCTATCACAAACACGCACAGACACACACATACATATATATATATATATATATATATATATATATATATATATATATATATATATATATATATGGATACCGGAAAGCTGAGTTCGAATTCCAGTCGAATCCCTTACATTCACTTGCCTGCTAATACCCTTGGGATAGGTATGAATCCTCTTTTTCTCCCTCCAGATATGGGGAAATAGCAGGGCAGGCTGGGTTCTATAGCCTTAGATGGCAACTGGTCTGAGAAAAGCACAACTCTGAATTCAAAATCTGTGGAGAGTCTTTTGAGGAAGTTGTGGGAAAGAGTGCACCAAGTCCCTGGACTTGGACCTTCAAAAAGTGTGGAGGTTTTTGCACAAATACCTTCACCACTATAATCAAATCATATGTGCTGGTATCTGGGTGTCGGTTCCTAGGAACTGATCTGCTTTACCCTCATACGTCGAATAAAGCATCGAATAAGACTAAAGCGTCGAATAAGACTAAAGCGTCGAATATACATATATACAGGATGCGATGGATATATTTTCCTCTAAATTACTCAAAAATGAAAGTAACACAGATATGTAATTTTAATAGATATATTTACCAAAATGACACGCATATTTCTTGTAATAGAAAAGATTATATATCTTCAATAAAATTGGCATTTGTTTGAACAACGGCCTCCAGACGACTTCGGAATCTCCTGCATCTCTTCTAGACAGTCACCTTTTGTAAGTTGGTGAATTTTGCCATAATGTAAGGTGGTGATGTGGTGGAAGAACTTGTCTGACATCAATGGCTGGGTTCTCCTGCTTGTGTGGCATGGTGCAAAGTCCTGTTGCTAGACCCAAGGCAGCACTAATACCTCCTCAAGGCACTTACTGTAGGTCTTCGTGTTGAGTCTGAAGCTCTCAGAAATTCGGGAGTTTTTTTTTATTTATTATCAGAACGATTAGAATGAGTTTCCCGAGTTGTCGTACCTTAGCCATCCCCATTAGAGTTATCCGACTATTTCCGGATTCTCTGCACTGTCTTCAGATTGACACTCAAACACTTTTAAATGTTCGTATTGGAATTTCTGATGCGAATGCCAAGCAGCACAGTATGCCGTTTTCAAATTTCTAGCGGAGGGAATTGCGTCACGGTTTTCCCTTTGTCACAAACGATAGCCAACTAAACCTACTACACTGTGCAGTCGACAGCATCAAAAAAGAACAAGGCGCATTCGAGAAATTAAAATCAATATTGCGACAATTTACCAATCGCATGCTGTATAGTTTGTTCGTTGCATCCAAAGAGACAGGTATCGAGAGACTGAAATGCATGTCGGGATAGATAGGCGTAAAGATTGCTATTGATTATTTTTTATTATTTTCAGATAAAGTTAAAACAGATAAACGACGGATGACATTACGACTGCAATTAAAAGGGGTAAAAGAGATAAGGAGCACATACAAGCAAGAGGCAAGGAGATCGAGGAGACATGAGATAACGAATAATCTTTCATTTCAACTCACGTGAAATTTCCGTAAATGTCGCCAAGCCTAACACATTCATTGAAATTGTTCTGTCACATATCAAATAGCAGAAAAGAGTCAGATTGCGTAAGTTAACGAATGAGCTGAGTCAAATACTCCGGCGACAATTAGAGTTTAATCCAAATGGAATATGATGACAAAAATATAAAGTGAGAAACCTGAATTCTAAGTTCTACAAAATGAGCTTAGAAAGTAAAAATTTTGTTTGTTTATATTCAGATTTTGGTTTCTTTTCGTTATTGTGATATGTTTCCGTTTATTACTTACCAAGAACCCACTATCGTAAGAATTCTTCAGATGATATTATTATCTATTGCCTAGGGTTTCGGTTCATTACTCGTCCGTCGTTAGTTTTTGTACGGATAATGACTTATTCTTCCTGTGAGTTGTTCAATTTTCTTGAGAAGTGGCGGTCATATGGCTTTAACTCATTACAACAGCTGCTAATGGGATTCTTTGACGACGTATCGTTCCAACTTCCGTTTAATCGATTGCTGCATGTATTTGTATGTTTGTGTAATGTTATATCTTCAGAATAAGCATTGCTTAAAAATACACCCTGGTTTCCTTTATTTTCCTTCTTTTTTGTTGTAGATTAACAATTGCTTAAATGACGCTATAGGCGCCCATTAAACGCAATACTCGTTAACTTCGTTTATATAAAATTTATTTTATAGTCATTGGCAAATAAATAAATAAACGAACGAAACTACTATATAACTAACAATTCATATAGCTGGAATTATCTCCCTTGCGATAACCCACCGTTCGTGGTAATGGCAGTGGATGTTCTCACATTATTAAACTATGAATTTAAGCTGGAATTTTCTTATGAACTAAGTTTTTATTTATTCAGTTTAATTTGACACAGGATCAAATATGTGGCGAACACAATGGGGTCGAATTTTTTTTTTTTTTTTTGGTATTAATATTAAACAAGAATTGTGCATTATGATCTAGCCCACATTGAGATACACTTTTCTTTTAATAATTGGAGTATTAATAATTATTAGGAGAGTCCAAAATCTGATTATTATTATTATCCTGACCGGATATATCAGTTTTCAGTTACTTTCCCGCCGCTGTAACGTAGTTTTCGTCAGATTTTTCATTATTTATAAGTCTATTATTCTGTTAGGCAATTAATGTTACAGTCACTTCTGCTATGTATTTAGAGATTCTTGATAAAAACACAAAGAATCTGAAATATTATTGATCCTGCCCTGGTATCTCATCTTTAGTCACTTTCTTAACACCGTAACGTAGCTTCCCGCTGCTTTTTCTGTAAATATTTTCATGGCGATTGTTATGATCAGCTGTTCGCTTTGCTAGTTTGACTTTATGAATTTAAGCGTACTACTGTATTGGTGGCAAGCTCTCATTATTTTATAACTGAAATGGCTAGAGGTAACCATATGTTCTATGCCCATATGATCTTCTTTTGCCCTTCTTGCATGTGAAACTCTCTTCCAGCTTTTTGTTTTGCCATCACCTTTGATCAACAAATAACCCACAACGGGTTGATAAACCTTAAAAAAAAATCAATCATTAAAAAAAAATATCAAGCAATAACAACTATCAAAGAAACAAAAAATGTATAATTGGCACTATAAAAAAAAGGTTTTTCAGTTCGAAATTCTTCAAAGATTACCGGAACCGGCAGGTAACTAAAGAGATTCGAAGATCAGAACAGACTAAACGTTGATGGAGGTATTAAGCCGAATCTAATTAATAAAAATAATGATAATTTTGGCATTCAAAGCAAAATCCTTCTAAAATGAGTCAGGGAAATGATAAACTGAAACCTAAAGTATTAATTCTTAAAATATGAATCTTCTGAGTATCAAATCTAAAGTGATAATCAAAATGGTTTATTGTTCATGAGATTTTTTCCACACTGGGTAGTTCATGAATAATAATTGATACTCCAATAATAATGATAATAATAAAAAAACTTAAAGAGATTCAACTTGACTGCGAAGGATATATATATATATATATATATATATATATATATATATATATATATATATATATATATATTTTGGGTAAATGTATGACAAAGTTTTCGTCCTTCATCGATGAAGTCCTAAAGCACAAAACGCGTCACAAGAAAGCATTTAATTCTTTGTCACGCACACATATATATATATTATGAAGCTGACAAAACAGACAATTATTTTAAGACATTTTTATACATTTTTTTTATAGATACAAATATTTAAGTAAATGCTCTGTTTTATAATGTACGAGAATTTTTCATGGAGAATATTCGTTCTCCGACAGGAATCGAACCTACATCCGCTACGGAAATGTCATTTAGCCAGACCTGGCTTAACCGAGCCATGGAGAACCGTTCGTTTGACAAGGTCGATTTTGCTTCTTTTCCATTTCAACCTTCCATGAATCTCTCACGTACATTCATATCTGCTCAAAGTGTATCCAAATGTAAACAAATGACGTCACACGTTATGAAATGGACAAAGTGGACAATTATTTTAAGACATTTTGATGTTTATAATAAAACATTCAAATTAAAATAAAATATGACATTTAAGCCGGTAGATGTTATTAATACTATTTATTATAAAACAGAGCATTTACTTAAATATTTGTATCTATAAAAAGAATGTATAAACATAAAAATGTCTTCATTCTTTGGTGTTTATGTAACAACTACCGACTGATTATTTTTTTTACTGCTATAACTATGTTATCTGGACGTTATTTACAGTTCCTGAGGGAGAGTACAAAATAGCTGATCAGTATGGTCTAACCCCATCGGTTAAGATGTCTTGTGATTTCATGATAACCCAACAACTGATATATATATATATATATATATATATATATATATATATATATATATATATATAGGCTCCTGAAAAATTAATATCAGTTGAGCTCTCTGGGGAAGAGGTGTGGGTTTGTAAACAGTGACTATTATGGCTAATATAGCGAGACTCTTCGGCAAAAGCGAATTGAGTCACTGTCGGTCACTGTGTCTGTTTATCTAAAAATAAATACGCTAAAATTCACCTTCAACCCTGCCGACGGCTTAGTGGTAGAATCTCCGACTGAGACCAATTCAGTCTAGTTTCGATCCTAACTCGAGCCAACCGGATGTCTAGCCACACTGAATAGCTGCGAAACAGTCTGTCTGTGGATGACTTTATATATATTTATATACGCCCAAATAAATAATGCAACCAAAATGCTAAAAACTGCGCGGTAAAACACAAAAGTATGACAATTGAAAAACGAAAGAAGCTATAACACAAAACCCCTCACATTGGACTCAAAAGTAGCGGCGCCGGTGTACATAACATGCTGACGAGTGAAAAAAAAGCAGAAACTGATGTCTGCCCAGGTCGAAACATCATAAGAAAACTGTTGCTGAACCAATATGTAGAACTTGTAAACGATACATTGAGACTATTGAGCATTTGATGGCTGGTTGTCGAATCGTTTCACTATATGAATTTAGGGAGAGGCATGTTATGATTGGGTAGGATATTCTTTGGGACATAAGTCAAGATTATAGAGCATTTGAAGTTGAAACACGTTACGAACATCTATCTTATATAGCATCATTATAGCAGGTCATCCCATAAGTTCTGTCCGAATTTTAACTTTTTGTGAAAATGAACGAAATTTAAAATTTTATAATATCTAATGGAGCTTAACGTTATTTTTATGTTTAGATGCATTTAAACTGATCAAATTTTATTTCAGAGAATAATAAAATTAAATTTTGTTTGATTAAAACCCTGCTAACATGGAAGTACCCAAGAATCATTTGAGGCACATAATGCTTTATGAGTTCAAGAAAGGAAACTCAGCAGCCGAAGCGGCTAGAAACATTCACTCAGTTTATGGAGAGGAATGTGTGAATGAAAGAACTTTTAGAAGATGGTTTGCAAAATTCAGAGGTGGAGATTTCATCCTTGAAGATGAAGATCGAATCGGACGTCCAGTTTAGTTTGATGAAAACCTTCTTGAAGCATCCCTTGACGAAAATCCTGCTTTATCAGTTGAGGAATTGGCAGTGGTTCTCAGTTCAAACCATACAACTGTTCATCGTCATCTTCAACAACTTGGAAAAGTTCCTAAACTTGGAAAATGGGTGCCTCATGAATTGTCTGTAAACAACCTCAAATCCCGAGTTGACATCTGCTCTTCTCTCCATTCTCGCCAACTTGTTTCACCTTTTTTGGATAGACTTGTGACTGGCGAAGAAAAATGGATCTTTTATCGAAATGTTAAGCGTCGTAGACAGTGGCTTGGTAAAGGGGAAGGACCCCAGCCACAGCCGTGAAGGGAATTTCATGGGCAAAAGGTTCTTCTTTCCATCTGGTGGGATCGCCAAGGAATAATCCACTTTGAATTCTTACCACTTAATGCAACAATTAATGCTCAAATATACTGTCGGCAATTAGAGCGTTTGAACCAACATTTGAGGTAAAAAAAGAACTGCTCTAGTGAATCGAAAGGAGATGATGTTTCATCGGGAAAATGCGCGATCCCACACAGCAAGAATCACGTCACAAAAGATCGAAGAACTTGGTTGGGAGAAAATTCCTCATCCACATTATTCTCCCGATCTTGCTCCTTCAGACTACCATTTGTTACGTAGCTTACAGAATCATTTGGAAGAAACTGGTTTTGTAACACAGGAAGAGGTTAAAACTGACATTTGTGAGTTCTTCGAATCAAAGCCAAAAGAATTTTACAGTAATGAAATTAGTAAGCTTGTTAATAGATGGAAGGAAGTCATAGATAATCAGGGAAAATACATTGTTGATTGAATCTGTAATTAAATTAACATTTGGTCACTTGTTTTCTTTATTCAAAATTCGGACAGAACTTATGGGATGACCTGATACTTCGGGAGTTGACTACGCAATAATAAAGATAAAGTCATTAGAAATGTTTGTGAGGAATCTAGTTTAAATAATTTAGCAAGAGCGGGTAACAGAAATATTTACATGACCTGTACTAACTCTGAAGACGGTGACAATGTAGACACACACTAAACGTACCTGTAACTGATGAGAGTTAATTCATATCTGTAGCGCCGTGTAAGTTCAGAAACATTTACGACAAGGATATTAATAATTCCCCGCTAGATCTGTTTAACAAAAATTTTTTTTAAAGGCACAGTGTGGAAATAGGTTATCAATATAAAGAATATATTCACTTTTTATAGGTTATATTTAACTTAAAATTGGAATCTGTGCAAACAGAACACATGCATTTACTATCTGGACATAAATCCAAGTCTTGGGAAATGGCCTTATTAATATTTACACTAAAAAGTAAGAGATTACGTCTACTACTACCACTAATACTACAAGTAACGATACTACTACTACTACTACTACTACTAATAATAATAATAATAATAATAATATTAGTTGGAGACCTATGATTGATTGGAAAAGATTCCAGTAGACAAATTGAAGGGATTCATGGAAGTCCATGCCTCAAAGAGATACAAAAAAATGTATTTTTTTTTGTCAATGGAAAGTGTCATGATGCCATTTCTAAACTTAGGTCCCTGGGCGAAACCCAGAAATAAATGTATAAACGTCAGAAATCAAAGAAAATACTACTACTACTAATAATAATAATATTGGGGGTATTATAGCCGGGTGACGAAAAGGTTGCATCGTTTTAAATGGTGGGTGGAGACAGAAAAAAAAAGACTTATGAATCATATCTTGATAAAAACGAACGCACTCAATTTAGAGCCGTGTCAGAGGACGGGCTTAACCGATCCGTAACATATTTTCTAACTGGGTCCCATCTGTAATGGTAGGAACTGTATTTCTCAAAATATGACACCAAATCACGCATATTTGATTGTGATGCATGTTGCTTGTATTCACTTATTAATCTGGGTGTCATTATTTGTATACTGGGCTTCGTAAGTTTTTGCGCCACATTGTGCCTGTTCTCTGATCACCACCACCAATAATAATAATAATAATAATAATAATAACGCAGAATAATCAATGCTAATCGCATTGATATCGTGATCAAAGACCACAAGAACTGAATGTACCTTTTAATTGAAATGGTAATTACTGCGTACTGTAATGTATCCTTGAAGATCTTCAAAATACTATCAAAATATTGAGGTATAAATCTAAAGAAAATATGGCACATGAGGACATCAATTTTTCCAGTTGTAGATGGACCCCTCGGATGGATTGGAAAACGTTCCAATAGACTCATTGACGAGGTTCCATGTAACCCATTCGTTAAAGAAATACAAAATAAATTGTAGTCACAAGTACAGATCACACATAGCGAAGATATTTATCGATGTAAAATGCGTGTGATTTTATGTTTTTTAAATGTTTTTTTTTTCATTTTTTGAGTAGAAGATGTTATGAAGCCATTTCTAACCTTAGATCTTTGGTTGGAACCGAAAAGGAAATGTGTATACTAACAGAAACCCAAGGAATTTGCAATAATAATAATAATAATAATAATAACAATAATATAGTGTTTTCTGAGAATCAACTTAGATCCTATTAAAATACAAGCTGTACTTTGAAAGAAGCCGTGTACATCAATGTATTAACCCGAGAACTGACCTACTATCCACGAAATTGAGATCCGTGCTTCACGCTAAGTCAGTTGCTGTCATCAACATGTAGAACGAACTATACTACTACACTAACCTAAGTCGAACTGGCTGCACATCGTTTTTTTTTTCAGATGTGGGAAAACCGTATGGCAACTAGTTATATAAAGATATGACCACAGAGATGATAAAAAGGTTTCTTATATCGGGGCGAGAATGTACAAAGCACGTCCGGAGAAATCCCTATAGTCACACAACCGCACGAAAACATCAATCGAGGCAAATGTTATGTCAGGAACTAGAGATTAAATCTAGTCTTTTTATTAATCTGTGCAACGATAACGTAATAATAATTATATAATCTTCCGATATGCATATGAAATAATATTTGGAGTAAAGGTATGTAAATATAACTGTGTAAATATTATTAATTTAGGAGTTTCTGAATGTATCTAGTATCTCTGAATTCGCTTTATATGCTAAAAAAATTCTTGGATATAAAGTGGCTAGATTCGAAATTGGGAAGTGACTTATTTATAATCGAATTAAATTGAATGTGTCGAAGAATAAAAAAGATTTCCTCGGTGTGAAATATGGGTTGCATATTTTATCCATGCAGTGAGACTGTTGACTACTTGTGTGTTGCGATTTGCCAAAGATCAGCCGCTAAAAACTTGCGTGCTTAAATTGGAAGCCAACAAAGCCGATAGGAACAGGAAAGTTTCACTTTTCAAAGAATATTAAAAAAAAAATGAAAAAAGAAAAAAAATCGCGTGATAATTTCAAATGATCACCATCTCTGGAGGTCTATAATAATCAGCAGCCCGGAGAAAGTCGCGAAGTATAAATCAATTTGCTAGTTTCATATTTAGTTTAAGTTCTGGGAATGACTTTAGGAAAAAGGCTCAATTATATTCTAATACGGTAAAGTCAAGAATTATTTAGAAAGCAAAGTTCACATTTGAATAGGACCGAACACACACACACACACACACACACACACACACACACACACACACACATATATATATATATATATATATATATATATATATATAATTTCAAAATTCGATTACTTCTCTTGGTATAGAATTTTTGCAAGTATGCATTTACGCAGACGAAAAGGAAATTTCGACTAGAAATCTGGATCCGTTGATGTGAGTTCAATAACTGGTGACGGCAAAGGTTGACAAAAACTTGGAGTAGGGTAGACTGGACTCTGTAATATTATCTAGTCTAAGAGAAATAAAAACTGAATTACATACAATGGAGAAGACAACAGGAAATCAACGGAATACACTTCGCAATAATACATAGTAATTCACAGATACTGAAGAAAAATCTCAGTAGTGTCAATGTTTTCGTCCTACTGAAAAGATATGGCATTAACGGCAAAAAGTGTATAGTGGTGGTAGTATTAGTTATATTCGTAGGAATATTAGCAGTACATTTCATGTTTGTTCTGAAGAATCATTGCTTATTTGACTTTACTAATGAGTTTTCGTTTTAATTGCTCTTCTTTGCAATTATTTAATTATGATCTCGTTGAGTAACAAGTGTCGGAAAAAAGAAAAAATATTTATGATGCTTTTTCTTAATAAATTCATCAACATATTATTAATTCTACCGTCCATCAGATAAGATTCTAGAAACTGTGATACAGATGATTATTTATACATTTTGATCATCCAAAGCGATAACGCATATAATATTCCATTCTAATATTCTTTGCCGGCTCAAAACACATACTGATGACATAATACTACATTCTTTATAAACGATGCCCCTCATAAAGGTATTACACCATTCGCATCTGGAATATTAGTCACAAAAAATATTTCTAATAGTCCGGCACTTATCTCAGAAGTTCGCCATTTAAAACCATGTTTCTCATTAAGTATTTCTAATACTCCGGCACTCAACTAAGAATTTCACAATTTGATGTTTCTCAAGAACTATTTCTAATACTCCGGCATTAATCTAAGAATTTCACCATTTGAAACCATGTTACATAATAAGTATTTCTAATATTCAGGCACACTTCCAAAAGAAGTTCCCCATTGAAACCAAAATTCTCTTTGTTGATTATTATGGAAAATTCCGGTATTTTTGCTTCCGTATTTAATCCAATGAAATTCAAATTCTCATTGAATTTGATATTTCGCCTTCTGTAGAAAAGATTCTAGCTTGACCTTTTTTATGTGGAAATACTTACCATTTACCCAATTCCTAGCGATAGGCTGTTTCGACGAATTTATTGCTTATCTTTCATTTCTTTTTGTCAACATCATTTTTATGAATATATTTATTTATAAGTAACGAGGTACAATCAAACAAATTTGATTTTGACAGCATTTACGTTTATATGAACCAACCTTTAAACACTTCTATTTCTCCTTTTTTTTTTCCTTTTTACTTTATTTCATTCATTTTCTCACAACCCAAACAGCATCTCTGATATGTCAGTTCCGTGCTTTCGTGCGGTCAGCATGGAATATTCCAGTATTCATGACGTCTTGGCAGGGGCTAACGGACGTGTGAACTAACAAAGGAACTCAAGAAATAAGTAACGAAGTGAGGCAAAACAGAATGAAAATGAAGATAATAATAATGAAGCAAGTACGACCACGAGTGAGCAGAGAAGTACTACTAGTATTCGCCATGTGTCAGTAGCTGAAAATAAGCAAGTGAAGCCCATTTTAGATAGGGCAATCTTGACGGACAAGCCCTTGTAGAGCAATCGCTCTGATATCACACTTGTGCATAAGAACAGCCATGAATGGATCCTGATAGAGGTTGTGATACATGGGGATAAGAACACCGTGTAGGCGGAGAAGAGCAAAAATACAGAGGCTCCAACATGGCATGGGAAATCAAAGAATTATATCAAGCAAGAGATCAAGTTTGTAGTTGGCACATTCGAGATTATTTCCAGGTATAATTCCTCCCCGAAAAACGAATTGGAGATTCTTGACATCATTGCGAGTGCACAAGTTGTAGGCTGCTAGGGACAATTCATATGCTGAAGAAGGTGTTGCGTATCTAATATTTCTTCCCCCAAAAAAACGAATTGGAGATTCTTGGCATCAATGCGATTGCTCAAGTCGTAGACTGCTCGGCAAAATACATGAGCTGAGGAAGGTGTTGCGTATCTAAGCTGCGCGGCCTAAACATCTAAAAGCCGGATATGATATGAAAATTTTATAATAAATAAAGATTTACAAGTAAAAAAAGCATGATGAAATCGAAAGTTAAATATCAAAGGTACAAACTAAAAGCATCGCCAGTAATAAAATTATGACGTATCTAAAAAAAAAAAATAACATAAATTAATGGCTGATAATAATTGATGATGAGAACCTGACATTTACTGTTTTTGTTTGCTTTGTACATATTTTTTAAAGAAAATATGTTTCCCAAGTCCAGGAACTTTTATCTCTCCTACCAGTACTGCTGTGTGTTCACTTCCGAAACGTCTATTGGAAATGGTGTTGTATTTTAACACTACATCAATCGAACACTTAGATCAACAAGTAAAATCAATAGCAAAATGTAACTCGAATTGGAAATGATGACATAATCAGGATGTTGACTATCTTTCTACACTAAGTTACTCAAACGTCCAGGTAGAAAAACCTATCCACACTAGATTGATTTATTGGTTTTATACAGCTTATCAACCATTTGCAGGTTATTTATGCCAGAAAAAAATATTTTTAAATTGTAAGATGGTTGTTTTGTGATAGAAATCTTACTAATTAACCCAAAGCCGGGGGGAGAAGATTTGGATCCATACCTTTCCTAATGGTATTTACCCATAACAGAATATAACGAACCCATCCGGAATTGGAATTTGGCTCTCCGATTTACAATTTCGAGCCAGTATATATCACAACAAACGCACATAAAGCTGGTATTCCCAAGCGGTCACCCATCTAGGTACTGACCAGACTCGACGTTGCTTAACTTCGGTGAACGTATAGGGACCGATGTTTCAACGTAATACGACCGGCAACCAATACCAGAAAAGAACTATGACTGTCAGAATATTTGATAAATATAATTGCAGGAAAAATGTAAGAGAAAGTTTATATATATATATATATATATATATATATATATATATATATATATATATATATATATATATATATATATATATATATATATATATATATATATATATATAAAGTTATATATATATATATATATATATATATATATATATATATATATACATATAAATATAGATAACTAGACTCGTTTCGAAAAACCCTCGAATTTTTGATTTGCTAATCAAATCAATCTCGAGGGAAAAAAAGGTTTTAAAAAAGAAAGAGCTACAAACATGGACTTCTGCCGACAAAAATCGCACAGATGCAGGTCTGAAGCCCAAAGAAAAAAACCCCGATACGAGTAACAACTAACTAACAAAAAGAGCTCAATACAACCGTAGAGCAGACCTAGATACACCCTAGTGAGCCAGACAAACCTACCTAGGTTTCACCTAAACGGATCGTCAGGAAAGTTTGGCTCTAGACTTTCCCTGACGATCCGTTTAGGTGAAACCTAGGCAGGTTTGTCTGGCTCACTATATGCCTATCTATATATATATATATATATATATATATATATATATATATATATATATAGATATAGATATTTCAATTCAGAGCAAAGTTATCTCATTGGTCAATAAATGCTGGGTTTTTTTTTTCTCATATGGAAACAGCTATTTTCACCAATAGCATTATCAATTAATAACCAGAATCGAATAGAACAAATGATATTAGCCAGAAGTAAAACAATCTTATATTTTCCTGAATCTAGATATTGGAATTTGTCCAGAACTTGAATAATCTGTTTTAAAGTTTTCTCACCTGAAAAAAAAAAAAAAAAATTAGAGTTAACGAAAAGTCAGCAAATCACTACAGAATCAATACCTGACTTTTGAAGATTCCAAAGTTGGCACTTGTTTTTTTTTTTGTTTTTGTCTACAGACTTGCATAGGGCACCTTAAGCAATCACTACTGTACGTCACTTACACCTTGGAATAATTTCAATCGTGGAAAGAGAAGATGTAACTAATTCCTCTGTCGTATCGACCATACAATGGCAACATACACAGATTCATTCGAACATGAATGTTTCGTAAAAGCGGACTGTATTTCCTAACCTAACCTAATTAACTGGCCACAACCAACATGGTGCCGGTGACCTCCGATCATAACTCATCTAACTTGAAGGCACAATACAGAGTTGAGAAAATTAACAAATTTTTATTGTTCTTAAGGCTTGATTGGTTTCGCCACCGACAGCCGCGATTGCATCAACGCGAACTTCAAACATTGTAGCCTTTAGGAGTGTCTGAAAGAACATTAATTACATCACAGTCTTGGTAGTCTGCAGAGGGGAATTTCTCAGCAAAGATGAGATATTGAAAATTTTGTAGTTACATGAGAAACACCATTGAAGACATATGTACAAAGCCATGATTACATTTTGAAATTGATAACACGAAGAGAAATAGCTAATGGATATTTGTTAGACTAAGATAATTCTGGCATAAGGCCAAGTGAATAGAGTACAGAAAATCAAAAGCTTCCGCAAAGTTAGGTAATGAAATCCAAGTCTGGTTTATAGTAGGGCTATCGTATTTGATTATTACCAATCGCACTGATGATTGTTGAGAGAACTGACGTTCGAATAAATACGTAATTTTGATTTTAAACAATCGTTGAAACATTTTTCTCACTGTTGATTCTTTGTAGATGTAGAATGTCAATATTTATTGAAAACTATAGAAGAATGTTTTAAAAATAACTATTTTTTCAGCGAGTTCAGCAAAAGGAAGTGGGTAATGAATGTGAACAAATTAGAAAACAGAAACATTACTAAAGAGCGGAAACAAAGTAAAAGTAACTAGAACAGCAGAGAGCGATAATAATATTTCTGTCTCTTCTTTAGATTTTATCAAAGATTTCTAAATATATAGTAGAATATCCGAACCATATATTATAAATATTAACAAATGGTAAACTTATAGATATGCAAGGTACATTATCGAGAGAAAAGTTGTCTAGCACGATCAAGTGAACTACTTTTGTTAGCAGCTGACCTAGCAATAGATTCCATACAGTCATGCCACAATGTCAGCCGAAAACGTTAATGAGAGAAGGGGCAACCCGTCAGTCTTAAGGAGGTTAGCATCAGTCATCCTGGTAGAAGGCAGAAAGGTGTCTCTGAGATGATTATTATAGACCAATTTAGTTTTGGAGGCATTAAAATTAACAAGTCATAATTTATTTTAAAAATATTTTGTGTTCGAAAATTCGTTCTGTTTCTATAGAAAAAGTATATATTTTTTTTAAATGACCCGCATTAAAATTGAAAGTCTTTTTGTCGGAGTAACAAATTGTCAGTAAGGCTATAAAACAGAAATATCAAAAATAAAATAAAAGAGGAAAGAAAATATGTACAGGGAAATTATTGAACATAAAGTACCGCTTTCATTTCTGCTTACCGGTTTGCATTGAAACACCAATACCAGTATGATCACCGAAGTTAAGCAACGTTGATCCTGGTCAGCACCTAGATGGAGGATCGTTTGGGAATAGCAGGTGCAATAAGCTAGAATGTGAGAATGGTGTAATGTATAATAGTTCCAAATTGTTAATCGGAAAGCCGAATTCCACTTCCGGTACGTTATATTGACTTACACACAAATACCCAAGTGAAAGGCATGAATCCAGCTCTTCTCTTTCCCAGCGATGATTTAATTAGTAAGATTTGTATCATTAAAAATATTATTATCTCCCCTCCATGTCCCTCGAATTCTTATAATCTATAAAAATATTTACGTGCTTTAAAAAAAACTGCAAATGGTTTGGTAAGCCGTAGAAAGCATCAATACTATTGCCATATATGGACTGGTGCTCCCGCTGTTCATCACGAGGTTTTCGACAAAATCCAAAAACGGATATGCAATGTGATCGGTGCTTATTTGGGGATGTTGATTCCAGTTACATTCTCACTGATATAATGTGTCTTCTCTTTGTCTTTTATACAAATATTTTGATGGCATTTGCTCTAAGAAGTTGTTTTCACTGAGTCCCCGATTGCAATAATATAAGCGTACTACAAGGTTGACATCTTGGTACCTCCGTTTCATTTCGAAACAGTTAAATGTAACCGCCTCTTCTATTCCAACAACTTCTCTCGCAATTCCCGACAGTGGAACACCCTTCCTCTTACTTTCGTCTCTGATAAGTATAATCTTCAAACATGTAAATGAAATGTCAATCGACATCTTCTGTTGCCTTGATCGCCATTCTTCTTTTTATCCTCCACTGTTCTTCTTTTTATCCTTTCCTCAACCCTCTGGAACCAGTTTTTTCCCTTATTTACACACTCTGTAGCCACTTGCGTACTAGTGGCACTCCAGCCTTGCATCGGGTGAAATGCTTAATAAAAGAATATTCTCGTTTATCCATCTGAACGACAATACTTTTCTTTTTCCTTTTACTGTTTCAATTTAGCTGCATTATGGTAAATATTTAATTTTTCATGTTTTCTTAAACTCATCATTGCTGTATTACATCGATTCCAATTTAGCTGCATTATGGTAAATATTTTATTTTTCATTTCTTTTACCTCTTCATTGCTGTAATACATCGGTTTCAAATATGTTTTGATAGCGTTATTAGCATTAAAAATACGTAAACATTTCTTTCATTATCTTCTGCCATTTTTAATAAAAATTCATAATTCAAGTTCCCTAAAACCTTTTTAATCTTTCAGGATGGCTTTAGGCATCATTAGTGAATTAAGTCATCTCAATTAACGAATTTCTTTTCAAGAATGAATAAATGCTATTCCAAAGTTGTCTAATTTGCTGAATACAATTGATAGGAGTAAAATTTTCAGACTAGCTGTAACAACTTTGAACTTATAGTCTCATTCTATCATAATGAACAACTACGAATTTTATGGCTGGATTAATAGATTTTGTCGGATGTTTTCTTTTCCAACTGGTCTAGATAGGGAGAATACATATTTGAATTAATCACGTGTTTCTAAGGATAGCATCCATAGCGCATGAATTTTATTTTGGAAAACTACCATTTGCACAGTAGTAACTCTTTTGGATAAGGACAGGCTTTGCTACATTTTTAGATAACTTGATTTGGCCCGCGATATCTTTCTTTCTAGGGGGTTGTGAGGTATAAAACTTACAATGAATGCTAAGATTTATTTTGAAACAATTTAACGCTTCCAGTAGGATTATGAAATGATCCGCCAACTGAAATAGGCACAGTAGTTTCACTTCTACGCTGATGTATAATCTTGAATGGGACACCATCCAAGACCTGTGAGAGAATTTCTGTAGAGGGAATTGTTCTGAAGATGTCGATCGTAATGAACATATATTTATTCAGCATCGACTGGAAATCGATCTAGAGATGTTGACTCGATAAAAGACACATTTGCTCGCATTAGACATTGCCAGTCGCGTAAATGGGTCAGCCCGAAAAACAAAAAAAAAAAACAACACGAAAAAAAAAAATAACGCCCAATTACTGAAATTGCTGTCACGTGTGTTGCGCAGTTTGTCGCAGGCAGAGTCAACATTTTCTTTTAAGCTGCAAACCAAAGCAACTAACTTAGCGAAACGGTTAGAATTGATTTTCAACATGAATTTGAATATTCTTTGAAACTCAGTCTTGTTGTCAGCCTACAATTTTTAATCAGTTGCAGAGCATCGTCCATCTAGAAATCACTAGCGCAATTTTTTCGTAAAATATAATTGTTCTGTTCGAACAGCAACAAGAGCTTCTAAAAAAACAAATAAAAAAAATGCGCAGAATTTGCTTTCTTTCTAAATAGCCATTTCGTGTTAGTTTTAAATAACTGAAGATATGTCGAAAATGTCCCCTTTTTTTTTTCATTTCAACGTTGGAATCGCTAATGAAAATTTTATAATTTTCAGCCATTTAAAACAAATAAAACCTTCCAATAAACCTCCTTTTACAAACCGTCAAAATTGAACGACGTTCAATGCCATCTAGCGTCAAACTAACAACAAATACTTCGCTAAAAGTGAAATAAACTTAAAAAAAATGTTCCATGAAGATGAGAATTATATATTTTAATAAGCTATTCACACTTACAAACGATATGTGCATGAGGATGACATTTCAGCATTATTAATTTATTTCGTGTTGATTCGTGAGATTGGCTAGTGTACTCTAAGTCGGTACACATATTAATCCCTAAAACAACAACGTAAGTTCGAAAACAATCAGCATCAAAAGAGTCTGAACGAACTTCAATTATTAAAGTCAATTATTAAGTGCCATTCAACTGTAGCGATTGTGATACACGCACTTTTCCCATTATAGTTTTTATTCTCCAATAAAAGTAGAAATATTTGTAAAATTAACTTTAAATGGTATTTTATTACTAATGTTGTTTCTTCCCACTCATTTTCTACTTTAATCACAAAATTCTAAGTAGAGATGACATCCAACAGCAAGAGCGAAGAGCAAGAAGTACTTACATAAAAAAAACAAAAAAAATGAAATATGAACGGTTAATATTGGGACAAAAGACAATGCAAATATGTTAATTTAAATTGGTAATGAAATGAAACAGTGAATATATTAAATTTTTATACAACTCTTCAAGAAAAATCCTATTAAAAATACGTAAAAATACTTATGACATATCCGAGTATTTCAACACTGTTGAATCATAGAAAAATAATAAGTGTTCGTTCGTAACGATTTTAAACCAAGAAACATTGGTAATTGGAGTGAATTACTGACAGTAATTTGAATACACAACATACTCTTTTTTTCGCAAGTTTATATACACTATATACCTCGCTGCCCATATTGCACAATTTACCAGTATATATAAATAGTCTACCCAACACACAATACCCATGCCAGAAGATGCCGTTCAAGTATGAAAAAGATGATCACCGCCCGGTGTTGAAATGAGTACCCAGTTTTATATTTATATAAGCTCGATCTCTTTTACCCATAAATATAACATACTCTAAAACGCACACACGCATACTCTCTCTCACACACATACACACTCTCAATCTCACACATACGCACACACACACACACATATATATGTGTGTGTGTGTGCGTGAGTGTGAGTGTGTGTGTGTATGTAGGAAGTAAAATTAAGCCAAAATGTATTGTTAAATACAGCCGACAAGGTCTGACACTTTATTTTTTTAATAAATTTTTCAAATATCCGAATGAAATGTATATCATAATTAAAATTACGTATATACTGCCCATCAGTTTAAATGACAATTTTATTCATAATTTAAAACCTGATATACGATATCTGATTTTGAAATTGCAAAATATAACAAATTAAATATACAGGCCTTGGCAGTAAAATTCATCAAAACGTGTTTTGAGACCCCATATATCTATCTATCTATCTATCTCTCTCTCTCTCTCTCTCTCTCTCTCTATATATATATATATATATATATATATATATATATATATATATTATGTATATCATATATATATATATATATATATATATATATATATATATAGGAGAGAGAGAGAGAGTTAAAAAAGGAGAGAAAAAGTGATTCTGGTTGTTTAAGTTGACTAACTTATTTCAGGATTTGACCGTAAGAAACAGGTTTGTGTCGAGTATTGAATTCATCAGAGCAACAGTAATCAAAATGAACACGATCCTTATCACTAAACTGCAGGAGTGTCATTCCATATTATATCTCCCGTTTTTTTGTTAACATCTTTCTAAAATAGACATAATTGTTTACGTTTCCCTTCCTTTTTATTTTTAATAAGATGAACCATTTAAAATTTTTCATATTAATCGGTGATAAATGCTCTCAAGTGTATTACAGTGTTTCAGTCCTATCAATCCGGTTTACGGTCAAAACTGAGTAAAGAAAATAGTACAGAGAGTCAAGATGGTGACAGAATATATGTAAACAGAGATGGGAAGAGAGGGAATGAATTATTGAAGAAGATGAACTGTATATCACGAACATGGATGTGTGAGAAATAGAAATAATGGAATAAAGAGAATAAAAGAAATAAGGAAGGTCAGAAAAAGAAACTATAGAATAGAGATTCACTGATAGTGACAGAAAGAGGAAGAGTAAGAGGAACTTAGAGGGAGTGGAGATAATAAGAGAGAATAAGAATGAATTTGTTTAATACGTGAATACTAAATATAGACACATATAAAACGACTCCAACTTATACATAAAAAGAAACATGTCACGTTGGATGAAATTTCATCCTTCAACAGAAGCCAGATGAATATTCAAACAATGACATAAACACTCTTCATCCATCCATCAATCCAGTGACGTAAAACCTAATCCAGGCCTTTAAAACTTGGAAACCAGCTGAAAATGCGCATGTGCATAACCGTTTCAATGGAAGAAAATGAATCATTTTTGAAAAGCGATGCCAAATTCCCTTGGGACAATGCAATAAATCGAGATGGCAAATTATGCTGATTTCCCGCCGGAGGAGAAGGGATTCCATTTGTAAAAGTGTCGTGTTTCTAGTCAAGATTCAAATGAAAAATATCCGTGAGCGAATTAATTTTTTTCTCTGTCCCAACGAACTTCGCTTTCAAAGACCCAAAGACAAAATTTATCGACTTTCTAATCCTTTTTTCCTTCGGTCAAATACAGAAAATCTACGAGTGTTAGCGAAAATAGATTAAAATTATTCATTAAAATTATGCGTATTCAGTGTAGATGTGAATTAATTGGCGCACAAACAATGTAGCCGAGTTAGGCCTTTAAAACAGATGTAATGAGAAATTAAATATAAATAATAGTTTCAAATTTCTTAATACTTAGATAAAGTATCATTAATTTTAAATATTTCACGGATTTTTAAAATTCTGGGAGGTTACTTGACCGAAAAAACTGTGATAAAAAAAGTACAAGAGGAAGATGAATGCAAATGTAATACAAAATCAAAATTATTAGTGAAAAATATTTATATTTCATTCTTTTCACGAACCAAGACGTTGAAGTCCCCAAGACGTAATGGATATCTGAGGATAACAGACAATAGATAGAAGGAAACTGAGAAAACGTTACGGAGTTGAAAGGATAATGAAACCATCAGGATTCCAAAGAAGAGCAATGAAATTTCTCTAGTATGTAGGTGACGGGCAATGAAGAAGCTGGAAGAGAGTTCCATGGGCGGGAAATGCGAGAGAACAAACTGTTAGAATGTAACTCTTAGATTTAGAAATTTCAAATGAGGAAAACGAGCTACTAATCTAGCACTAGGCTTTAATTCATGAGGTCGAGATACAAAAGAGAAAGGCTCATTAGAACTACACCTAATATCGTTGCTGCTTCTAATACTACTATTGTCATTTCGTAAAAAAAAATGGCGGAACTAATTAAAGATTGGGAAATATCAAACGGAATGTGCATTGAGCTCCCTTGAGAGAATCAGTCTATAAACTTCCCTACGCACGTACGAAATAAACTGTTGCTACGGGTTCTTTTAATCCAGCTCATTTAGGAATCAACTTATTTCTTTAAATACCACAACAAAACAAGCTAATATTGAGGCCCCATGCTTTGAAATTATGTTGGGTTTTATGTGAAATCTCTATAAATTTTCCATCACTAAATAAGCGGCAAAAGAAATCTCAGACGACGTTATCGCTCCAGGAAGTTTCTGAGGAAGTCTGTCATGTTTTATGTTCACAAGAATAAATTCATGACAAATAATGGAGCATTGCCTCAGTAGCTCTGCTGATGCAGCCCAGTCCTTACCCTCTAGATTTGCGTGCATTGTCTATAGATTTGGGGAGGTCGATGTACTTGAAGTCTTTCCTACAGATTGAAATCACGGAAAAAAGGAACAAAAACTAGTCAAGTATAGACAAAACAATTTAAAATTTCTTTAAACGTATTTTCAGTTATAATTTAAAATTCGTTCAGCAGAGAGCATAAAATAATGAGTTCCTTTAAACAAAAAATAAAATAAAATAAAGAATTAAAGTAAATTTCAAAATATGGTAAAAAATTCAATGTTTAACAATAGGTATATTCTTTCATATGTAAGGATATTTCAGAGTGTCTCCACTACTTTTTGTTAAACTTCTGTCTATATTTTTAAGATGAGGCATTGTATATATTTACATTGTTCAAAATCGTGTCCCCACCTTTATTGCTATATTCACGATGTCTGGGTCTCTGAATGCTCCGACATTCTTCAGGAATTTGTTAGAATTTCGTACCGGCGATAGATTGTTCTAAGTGTCATGTCTTTTGATATACCAGTTTTAGTTAATACCTCTTGATAACTCAACATTTCAAGTTTTTCTTCTCTCTGTTGTGGCCAGGGATTAAACACACAGTTCTTTGGGTCAAGTCACTTTTTGGATCAATCAATCAACATTTTATTCCCTGGGCCATGGGTCCTTGATTAATTTTCTTATTTCACTGACAGTATCTCATACAAAATTACTAACACCTTTGTTCTTGTTCTGACATCGCACTCAATTCAGCTATTCGTTTTTTATCCCAGTTTTCTCCTGCTTTTGGTAAGGCTTTCTGGGTGTTACATTTTCTCAGCATTCTTCCTCGTTGTGTCATACAGAGATTTCAGCAACCTCTTTCTAATTTTTCACAGCAGTTTCGTTGTAGGTCCTCATTTTAAACTTTCTTGTTACTGATATACACAGTCCACAGTATTAATTAGTATCGTAGTGAGAGCTGTATTTGGTCTTGTCCCAAGAATATAACATATTTATAAAGCTACCATTCCTTCATGCTTTGAATATTGCTGCCACAGATGGTCTGGTGCTCCTGCTATATATTTAGAGATTCTTGATGACAGCCAAAAAAGAACCTACGATGTTAATATTTCTGACTTTGAATCTCGGATTCAGTCTGTTATGGTCCAAGGTTAGAACCAATGAAAGAATAACACAAACACAAGTGTTTATACAAAGATATATTACAACAGAAATATAATGCAAAGAAGTAGAAGTATTAGTAATGACTATCAGATTTGGTTAGAGTGAACTATGTTGTCTCGACAAGTATCACTATTTCAATGTCCTTACAATATGCTCCCAATTATCTCACCTCGTCTTACAATCTCCTCATACCTCTTGAGAGGCGCAGTATTTATAATGTCAGAAATAGTCCATTATTATTATGGGTAAGTTCCCATAACACAGTCTTTTTTCAAATCGCCATGAAAGTATTTATAGAAAAGATACGCACCTTTTCTATAGATACTTTCACGGTATTTCTCTGAAGAGCTTTCCTCTATGGACCCTAGACTTCAGGAATTTTACAGCAGTACTAGATTTGCGACAGGGTCTCATCATTTTACAACTGAAATGGCTAGATTTAACCGCAAGTTCTATACTAACAGTTTCTTCTATCGCACTTCTCGCTTGTGGAATTCACTTCCGGCTTCTTGCTTCCCTGTCAAATTTGATGTTTAAAAATTTAAATTTAATGTCAATCGCTATCTTCTACCATCTTAATTCGTGTTCTTTTATTATCCTCTTTCCTTACAAGTATTCATCTAATACTTTCTAACACTAATAACCCATTGCGTCTTAGTGGTTTTATTGCCTTCCTTAGGATGAAGTGATTAGAACAAATATGCAATGGGATTGTCCAGTACACACTAACATCAGGAGATTAGATATTACATTGTGGTTCAGTATTATTTTCTTTGTTTCTAATGAAATTTTTCAAACTGATGAGTCAATGCCTAATCATTGAAGTATGCATCTGGATTTCCTTGCTACACTTCCCTTAACTGTTATTACACTATCCAGATAAGTAGATTTATGCAACTATATTCTTTTGTCATTCCTAATAGTTAACACGTCATTTGGGATGTTTCTTTTGCTGACAGTCCTCAATCCATTTTTTCTTTCAGTGAATGTTTACTCCATTCTTCTTTATTTTCACGACTACCTTGTCTAACCGTTCTTTAAGTCCTTGCTGTTATGAGAATATATAAATAAAACGTCACCAGAAGGAAAATGGCTCACAGCGCAAAGTCACA
The DNA here is from genome assembly GCA_903632075.3 of Acanthosepion pharaonis. Classification (NCBI taxonomy): domain Eukaryota; kingdom Metazoa; phylum Mollusca; class Cephalopoda; order Sepiida; family Sepiidae; genus Acanthosepion; species Acanthosepion pharaonis. The sequence goes on from CAHIKZ030002833.1 coordinate 429,378, forward strand.
GATATTACGGGCAAAAACAGTCGGAGTCTTATAGAGATAGTTATAGGGAAAGTGTTCCTATTTTACTGATAATGTTTCGTGATGTATTGTTTGTGATAGACCTGGAGTGGATAACAAGAAATTGTTTTAATAAACCACCAATTTAATAGGATAAAATCAAGAGGAGCGATAGACGACATACATTTATAATATCTTCTCTTTTATAAAATTTTAAAGAATAATTTAAATGTAAAGGAACCCAGGTCTGAAAGGAATGTCACCTTTCTTTTTAGGTGTAAAATTTCCACCGGGAAGAAAGATTTGAACTTAATAATCTGTATCAAATATTTTAATTAGGAAAGTAACGTTTCTGGTCAATTCTAAATTTTCTGTCATTCTCTTTCACTGTCAGTGACCCTTGCGTCTCAGTGGCATTATCGCCTTGCTTGGGTTGAATTGAGGAAAAGAAACATTAGGGAATCTTATGCATTCACATATAAGAACTTTGGAGTTATACATATACCACGATATCATGATTCAATTTTTACGGCTTACCAACACACTGAAGGTTATTTAAATACAGAAAATATTTTTAGATTGTCAGAATTGGGAGGAGATAATAATAATTAGTGATACAATTCTTACTAATTAACCCATGGGTGGAGGGAAAGATGTTGATTCATACCTTTCCCAAGGATATTTGCGCGTAAAAAATATAACAAACCCAGCTGGAATCGAAAATCCGCTTTCTGATTAACAATTCCGAGCAATTACCCATGATGCCAATCGCACACCCAAGGTTGCAGCACAACAATATCAGTAATGGTCATCAAATATTCATTTTATCGTTCTGGTCATTGGTTTTAGATTGATTACGGCCGATTCCATTAAATTAATAAAATGAGAAAGATGTGTCTTTGTTATTTTACACTCTGATAGCCTGAATATTGCAGTCAAAGGCGTGAAGCGTAGCCAAGTAACGAATAAATTCCTTCATGTCTTTTTATGTAAAAAAGTGATACCAGGCAGGCAGATTTGATCATAATTCCCTGTATCAAAAGAGTTCTCTGTTAATTATAGCTCACACAATATAAGGGACGAGAATCACACGAGTCAATGAATAAGGTATGCTGTATGAATATAAAAGCGGGCATAAAGACGTGTTGATAATGAGTACGGATAAAGTTTAACCATTGTCTTGCAAAGCTTAAGGTTGTGGCATTCAGGGAAGGATCCACTGCAAGTATGAAATTAAGGTTGAGATATTTCATGCTATAATTTCCATTTCATTCTCTCCTCAAATCTTTGTTTAATAGCATTAGAACATCGGGAATATAGATGGCTTCAGATATATGTCACTCTTTGTACACCTCGTCTCCGAGAGTAATGGATAGTCATCAAATATCAATTGATTTCACAAAAGGAAAAATATAGCATTCGTCGATCTAATCGTTTGTCTTGGATCGATTCTGAACGAATTCATTGAATTAAAATGAACAATGTTTGTCTCTGGTATTTCGTTCTCCAACGTCCCGAATACAGACGGCAAAGCCAATTTACTGTTTGTAGCGTAGCCATGTACCAAATCAGTAAGCATGGTTGTAGACACATGTCAGAAATTAAGTATATGTTTCCAGATCACAAGTGTCACGATTTGTTAGGAACCCCTTGTTCTTTGATTCCTAGTTCGTTTTCTTACTGGTTGCATCTGACATTGGCAAGCGTATATCATATATATATATATATATATATATATATATATATATATATATATATATATATATATTGTTGTGTACATTCTTTCGATATATCTTATCTCGTTCGCCCTCTCTGCCTTTGCCTCGAATTATTTCAGTTTCTTCTCTCATGTATTCAAGGAGGAGTCAGCTATGATTATCACATAACGACCATCTTGATCATTATCATATGACGACCATCTTACGCTTAATGAATCATTTAGAGTTGCCTCCCCTTTTGCTTGAGACATGTCGCTCCAGGTCATTTTGTATGTCAAAATATACATTAACCCATTTGTATCACCGGTTTCGCATCAACAGTCAAAACAACGAGCGTAATTTAATCTGGTTGAAAGAGATAGCTTAATGGCTGCGAAACTAGTCTATTCTATGGCGGTATTCCAGCTTCAAAAATCAAAAGTACTATGTTTGTTTGAAATATTACTCAGTACGAATAAACCGGAAAAATCTGGTAATTAATAACAGTTTTTAAAACTTTGTTCGAAATGTCTCCCTATATTTATATATATATATGAATGAATAAAACACCTAAAGTAAAATGGAAAATTATAAACAAAACTAGAAATTTTTGCATTGAATAATTAGCATAAAAACAAACAAACAAACAATAAAATAATTTTTATAAGCCATAGCCCTAATAAATAGTTTAAATACCCTACAAAAAAAGATAACCCTTTATGAAGTCGTCAAAATACAAATGTTACGGCAGTTTTTTTATGACCCTTTCAGAAAAAAATAAAATAAAAAAATAAATAAATCTCCATAGACACGTAAACAAGACTAGGCGAAATCATCTTCCGTTTTAAATTTAGACACCCCAACCTTACCCTGGCTTGACATCATGAATGTAACTCTATACTGATACAAATTATTAACACCCTACACCCCTTTCTATTTAAACAATCGCTCTAGCCGTTACCATGGAAATTTTGATTTCAATAATGAATATGCTATTAAAACACGTAAATTTCAGAAATAAGTTATTCCAAAAAACATTTCTTGTCAGACATTTTTTTAACCAGAAGCGTCGAGATTTTTGGAATTCATTGTTTATCTTTGCAGATTGACGAACTTGTTCGATGAACTTTCTTCGGCCCACAAGGATTTTCATTAATATTTGACGAACTTGATATTTCTATATATTTGTTTGATTTTTTTTTTCTGGGTTTCGGCCCACATTTTTATTTTTATTTTCGTCTGGTTTGACAAAGTCTTACCGGACGAATACTTTTTATTTCTGTTTATTTCTTTTCAGTTTTCGATTTAAAAAATAAGTACCGTTTAAAAAAAAGTTTGGTTTTATTTCCTTTTTAGTTTATACCCTCCCTCGTTTTTATTTAATTAGCGACTTCAGGTCGCAGTCTTTTATTCTTTGGTTTGACTATATTGTATTTCTTTTTCATTTAATTTATTTCTTTAGCGACTTCGGCCGCAAACCTTTATTTTTAAATTGGTTTGATTAGTCTCAAACCAGACTTTTTTATTTCTTTTCTTTTTCTTTCTGTATACAGTGTAACCCGGATATAAGACAGTTGTCGGGACCGGATAAGAAGTTTCTTATATCTGGTTTTCTCTTATATCCGGGTGGGGTCTAATTTATATACATTAACACAGGCTCTAATTTGGGACCAGAGAAAATCTCTCTTATATCCGGGTTTCTCTTATATCCGGGTTACGCTGTATTACATTTGAATTTATTTGTTGGCCAAAAAAGAGAGGAGTTTCTTTTATTGTTTTTTCTTTTATTCTCGGCAGCCTTTGGGCGCCATTTTGATTTTTTAAAAAGTCTTACCTGACTATTTATTTTATACTCTTTCTTTTCAGTTGATCTAGTTTGTTTTTTATTTTTGGGAAAACTTTTAGTTTTCGCAGTTTATTTATTTAATAGCCTTTGTTTTAAAGTTTATTGTTTTAGAAATTTTTTATTTGCTGGTGTATCCAGGCTTTCCTTTATTTGTTTAACTTCTAATTTTTTAGATTATTGTTTTGCCTTCTCCCAACTCCTTTCCCCATTGTTGGACAAAAAATATATAGACCCGCAGGTGGAAGTCTCCACGTATTTTCAAAATGGCCGACGAAGTAAGTCGATCATGTGTTAAAAAAGACCTTTTTGGGGCGGCTGCTAAGGCCGACCCACCGGATAAAACGAAATCAGCAAAGAAACGGGCAAATGCTGCCCCTAATATAGAAGACCAAGCTAGTGCGAAGGATGCTAGTAGCACTAAGAAGGGAGAGACCAGGCAGGTCTCAAGCCAAATTTCAAATGACGAGGTGCCGAAGGAGGCACAAGCTAAGAAGACAGCCGAGGAATCGCCCTCTTGCAGGAAGTCCCCTCCAAGTTGCATAGCGGATTTCTTGGAAAAGGCTAAGAGATACGCTCATCTTGTAAATAAAGATGTGCTCCTTGAAGACGTCCAAGAGCTCATGGTGTTCTCAAAGAGAATGGTGTCGGTTTTCGTGGTGGACAAGCGATCTCGCAAAATTTGTCGTTCCACGAAAGACATAGTGATTAAATCACTTTTGTCTCTGGAGATAAAACCCCAAATAGTTATTAAGGGTGCTGGGTTTTTCATGTGGGACGTATTGCTGCACACGCTAGAAGATTGCCAAGCAATGGCGAAAAAAGAACTGATCACAAAAACCTTATTCTAAGGACAGAATATGAGGATCGGCGAAGGACCAGGTGGCCGTATTTGAGGTCGCTGCTCAGGTATCGGGAGAGCACCTGGCTGCATTTTTTATGCAGCACGGTCAGATTTTAGGGGCTCTCTCAGACAACTTGAACGGGGGATGGACTTTCGATATTAAATGTTAGATCAGAAGTCCATCCCCAACTGTTTGGATTTAGGCGGCCGGAAAATGCCAGTCATTGTGACCGGTAGGAAAATCTACTTGCTGGAGGTGTGGAGACACTGGTCACCTTTCCTCCTCCTGCCCAGGGAAGAAGGCCCCTGGAGTTCCGGCCGCTGGCGACCAAAATCCCCTTTTGGCCGAGACTGTCAAATCCGCAGCGCCTGTAGTGGGCCTAACTACGAAGCGGACCGGTGGGGAAAGTCCCTCGGTTGGGTCTTTACCCACATTACCCCCAAAACCAACACCTTCCACAAGTGTGGATAAGGAGAAGGAAGAGGAGGAATGGCGTCTCGTAGTTCGGGGCAAAGGGAAGATCCTGACAGCGGGGCCTCTTTCCCATCATGACCCCGGAGAGAAAGACACCTACAGCCCCATTCCCTCTACCAGCTCTGAGGGCGACGCCTCGGCGTCATATGAAGAAAATGCCACAAACACCCAAAAAATGAATGAGCCGAGCTGGCAGAAATTTTTTTAAAAGCTCAAAGAGAAACTGGAGGCAAAACGGGCTAAAGATCAGAAATCGCTGGGGGCACCGGGCCCCCTATCCTCTGCCCCGTCTTCCCCTTCATCAACCAAAAAAGTTTTCACTAAACCACCTCCGCCCAAATCATTGACAAACTCTCCGACTAAATCATATCCATCAAGAAAACCTGTTAGGACGCCTTCTGGCCTGACACCCTCCACAACGCCTAAAGTCACACCTATTACAACACCTTGTCAATCGCCACAACAACAAAAAAAGAAACAGAAGCCCAGATTTACAGGCTCCTATAGAAAAAAAAAATTAAGCGACCATATCTCCCAGGGGAAGACGTCTGCCGCGTATCTCGGGAACAGACAGAAAGGGTCTTCGGACAAACGAAAAATCCCAAGCCATTAAAAGTACTATGGAATTTCCGGCACACCAATGGAGTCGATGTGGAAGTGCCGGAAACTTTCAAAGATGACCGAAGAATGCTGACCGTTGTGAGATCTGACCCGGGTACGCGGGAGATTTGGGGTATGATATAGGAGGCAAACGCGTCCTTGAAAGTGGTGCCCCCAGCGGTCGTTCTACTGGAGGATAAATTAGACAAAACAAAAGAATGTAAAGGGAGGGTCCCTGTTTTTGTTCACCCATCCCTTTATAGGGCGCTTAAACTGACATATCCTGCGGACATCGGCGGCTTGTCTCATGATGATACCGTCGATATTGAGATGGCGTCTGGATCATTGGGACGATCTGTCGGTGTCCTCACCCCAGCCATGTTCTATCCTGAAGGACAACCCTAATCGATTTGACAATGTCTCTCCGGTTGGCTCGTGTGAATGCCCGAGGCCTGAGGTCCGAGTCTCGAAGGGTGAGGCTCGCTCGTGACCTTCAGCGCTTAGGGGTGAATATATGATGTGTGCAAGAGACCCGTTTTTCTTCTCGCGATTATGAAGGCATTCGGTTTAAGGGGTTTACTCTTTATTCAGCATGTTTTGTTGGACGCTCGATGGGTGTCTCTTGGCTGGTGAGCAAGATTTTGAAGGCTGCGTGTGTTCTTGTTTTCACAGATCCGGCGGGCAGACTTTGCGTGCTGGATGTTACCATAAAGAATAAGGCTTTGCGTCTCATTGGGGTTTATGAGCCCAATATCCAGACTGAGCGGCCTGCTTTGTTTCGGCAGATCGGGACGTTTATGACGACATTACGAGTTTTAGTTAGGAGAATCGACGTAGGGCTCTTAGGGTGTCCAAGTTTCCATTTTATAGTTCATTCGGATCATAGGCTTGTCCGGGTCCGTGTAAACTTAGATAAGCCTAGGGTTAGGATGACTGGTTACTGGAAATTAAACTGCTCGTTATTTGGCGAGCAGGAATTCCGGGACCAGCTGCTACTAATGTTACAAAGGGAACTGACGGGGGCTGTGTTGGGAAATGCCTGGTGGGACAAATTAAAATCTAAAATTCGAACGTTTGCTGCCGATTTTAGCCGTCGACTAAATCTAGATAGATTAGCGGCGCAAACGGCTTTAGAGCAAAGAGTGGATCGGGCTGTTAAATCCCGTGATAGTGGGGAAGTAGCCTTAGCTAAGGCAGAGTTGGCCTCCGTGCTTATCAAGAAGGATCAAGCTCTGGTAGTTAGGGCTAGGTTAAAAAGAATGGCGTCTGAGGCGACGAACATGGCCGCAGAATTGCGTGCAGTGGAGAGTAGGAATGCATCACGGCGGCACATCGCGTGCGTCACATTGCGGATAAGTGGACCGTGACTACAAACTCTGGCATATGTGAGGCTTTTCGGGATTATTTTTGGGATCTTTTTAACAGGGAGCCCTGTCTGAGCCCTGCTCAGTTAGACGCCTATTTAGCCGACTTTCCCTGCCTTGAGGTAGCTGAAGCGGCTAGGTGCGAGGGTCCTATCACAGAGTCGGAAATCTGGGAAGCGCTGAAACAGGTTGGCCTGGATAAATCTCCAGGATTAGATGGTCTTTCCTACGAAGTCTACTTGAGGCAGTCCCCCGTTTTTGTTCCTTTGCTGGAACTGATTTTCAACAACTGGATGAAGCAGGGGTCTATACCTCAACGCTTCTCCAGGGGTGTGATCAAGTTGCTGCGTAAGGACAAAAACGGTGGGGATGGGATAGGTAATTTTCGCCCTTTATCTATGTTAAATACAGAGTTAAAGATTTTGGCAAAGGTCTTAGCTAACGCTTGTCCTGTGTCGTCTGATTGGCTCCGAACAGACTTGTGCTGTGAAGGGCAGGACTATTCAGGACAACCTTCATATGGTCCGCTTGATCATGGAGAATGTCGACAGTGAAGCCGCGCTGATCAATTTGGATCAGTCCAAGGCCTTTGATAGGGTAGACCATCGATTTCTGGAGGCTGTTCTTTCGGCTGCCGGTTTCGGGCCGTACTTTCGCTCCTGGATCCGCCTTCTGTATGCGACTCCCGGTGCGCAGGTGGAAGTGAACGGGGTAAGATCGGAACCTTTCGTATTGTCTCGATCTATTCGTCAGGGTTGTCCGCTTTCGCCTATGCTTTACGTTCTTGCGTTGGAACCTTTCCTTCGCAAGTTAAAGGCGAATCCGGTCCTACGCGGAATTTCCCTACCTGGTGCTACCACCTCGGGCAGGTATTCTGCCTATGCTGACGACGTTTCGGTTCTTGTGTCGAGCAGAGCATAGATTAACTAAGTCAGCAAATAAATCAGTGGTTATGAGATGGTGAAAGGGGCCATGATCAACCGCGATAAGTCTGTTGGCTTGCGGTTGGGTGTGTGGAAGGGAGTTTCTCTTCCCGGACCTTTCCACTGGACGGATGGACCGGTCAAGACACTCAGCGTCTGGTTCGGTACTGATCTCCAGCTGGGAATGAATTGGTCGGAGGTACAAGGAAAGGCCGAGATCGCAATTAATTTGTGGTCTCGGAGGAATCTTTCCTTAAAGGGGAGGGCGGAGGTATGTGTTTCACATATCTACTCGATTCTCCTTTACCGACTCTCTGTACTTCCACTTCCGTGTGACACTTTGCTGGCGTTAGTGAAGCTCTTGTTCTCCTTCTTGTGGGGAGGCAAGTCTCTCGGGAGATCTGTTGCCTTCATCCATCTGAAGGCGGTCTAGGTATGCCTAGCATCGAAATTCGTCTCTATATGCTTCGCATCGGGTACCTAGATCGTTTGTGTTGCGGACCGGATGAGGAGGGCGCCTTCTGGAAGGAAGACGCCCGTCAAATTTCCCATCCCTGAGAAGTGTGCACTCGTGCGAGGAGGAGGCCCGCCGTTTACCCCGAGCCGAGTGCTCCTTTTATCGTGAATGTCGTCTTGCTCTGAAACGCCTCTTACGGGCGTCGGATGGCCTCTCCAACGTCCAGGCGTTGTCTCGTAGGGCATTATATCAAGTGGGGGCCGTTCATGATGATCTAATTGACGATCTCGGTCTTACGAAGCAGGAGGCTCGCTCGATCTGGCCTTGGGCTCCCGGGTTGAAATGTCTCAATAACGATGAGGCATCCCTCACCTGGCTGGTGATGCGTGGGGGCCCTCTGGGTCGCCAAAAAGCTCTGCGCAGCGGGATTGGAGAAATATCCAAACTGCCGACGTTGTAGTGGGGAAGTCGAGACCCTAGGTCACGTCTTCTTTCAGTGCAAGTTGGTAGCTCCGTTGTGTAAGTTTGTTGAAGGCCTCATGGTTCGCATGCTGCACGGAAAGTTCTTTGTCCTTGAGGCCTCTTCTGTTTGTAGCAATGTGGCACCGCCGTTGACGAAGGCTGAACTTTGTGTTCCACTGCTTGCTAGGAGTTATGAGAGTCGTGATTTGGTCGACACGTCAGAAGGGATTCTATGGAGATGAGAAGTTCACCTCTTCCCAACTGATCGTGTACTTTAGGCATCTGCTTAAAGTCAAGATTAGGACGGAAAGCCGGCGACTCTCTTCATCAGAATTCGGTGGGTAAATCTTGCGTGAATGTGTAGAGTGAAAGGAGCTGACCTGGAGTGACACTTGGATGTCGGTTAGGCACAGGATTTTTTCCTATCAGGGTTGAACAGAGGCAACCCGCCCTGATATTTAGGCTAGTTTAGGGTTTTTTTTTAGTTTGAATCTTTAGTTCCCCTGTTCTGGTTAACTTAGCTAGGGTATGCATGCTCATTGACCATTTTTATTTCTGTCCCTATTTTTCTTTTGTTTAATTCCCCATCCCCTCCCTCGTTAGGTGGTCAGTGATGTCAGTTCTCCGGTTGTTGCGGGATGACTTTCGTTTCGTGTGTGTGTTTTCGTATTTGTTATTGTGCCTAAATGAGTGCCTGTTTGTGGGCATGTTTCTGGGCGTGTTTGTTTTATTTCCTCCAGTTAACTAATGTTCCTGCCACATTTAGGCATTGTGGGGTGGGGTAGTTAGTACTAACCCTATTTTGTTTTGTTTTATGTAAATAGTATTAAATCATATTGTAAATAATCATTGGGGTTTTTAAATTGTTGTTTTTTTCCCTCCCCCCGACAGACTTTGAAATGTACATGTGGGAACTAGTTAGGATTTCATAGAGAATTTGAGGTATTATGGTGGACGTAGTATGAAAGGTAGGAGTGAATGTGTTGTTTTGGTGATAGGACTATTGTTGGTATGTTTGGGTCCGTGTCTGTGACTAGCTAAGTTTAGAATTAAGACAGAAGAAGACCGTCCTTCCCCAACCCCCTTATATTCCTTGTGCCACATTTTGTATAAATGTACGAATAAATAACTATTCCAAAAAAAATTTCGCTTGAAGATGGACTGAGCTTACTTTAATTCAATTTAATTTAAATAATTATATTGAAGTTTTCGGCTCTTGTTTTGAAACAGGAGAACTCTTATGTAGCGATGGAATCATATTTTTAAATAAATAATTATATTTATGCACTACTTTTGTATCGAGCACTATTTTTTAAAAAATAATAACAAAAATACTAAAGAACTTTGGATTATTTACCTAACGAGTTTTTTCCTCTTTTCTATATATTTTCACACACACACACACACACACACACACACATATATATATATATATATATATATATATATATATATATATATATATATATAACATTTTTCTGTACGCTAAAAGCAACAAAATATTTTTGTTTTTCGAAATATATTTTATTAATATATCATGTAGTCGTTTTATTATTACATAGATTTTCGAAAGTATCATAAATTTACTTGTAAATACTGTATAAAATAAATGATTACGTACATTTCTTTAACAATATGTAAGTACAATATAGAGATTGTTATCTTTAGAAAGAAATGATAAACAATGAATCTGCAGACGATTTCGATGGAAAAATAACGACTATTTACTTACATCTTTGGGGAAGAACAATACAAGAAACAAAGAAATGAAAGGCAGAACAAAGAAAGAAAGAAAGAAAGAAAGAAAGAAAGGAAGGAAGAAAGAAAGAAAGAAAGAAAGAAAGGAAGAAAGAAAGAAACGCTGACCGCTTACTCTACATATGTAGACTCATAAAAAAGAAATCTAGTTTCTTTTGCTTTGGTGTTGTCTCTGTTTCCTTCCAGGATGATGATTGCGTATATAATTAAGGAGCGCGAAATGTAAATTTGTCTTTTCCTTGAATCTATTGTGGGAAAACCTGCATGTCGAAATATAACACGAGAAATTTCGTATGTGATTTGCTTTCCTGCAAGCCAGCCGAATAGATGAAAAGAGAACATTTAAAGCACTTGTATCCCTGAGACCGTAAACGAGATAGCGAAAAAAACAGTGGAGTTTGTCAACCAAAAAAATCTTCGCCCCTGGTTCGAAAAAGTAGATGAGGTTCAACCAGATTTCGATTCTTCTCTCCAAAGAACAGAAAAAAAAAAAGATTTTTTAACAAAAGACAAGCAGTATTTTGAAAAGAAGGTATATTCTGTTCATTAAGAATTTAATTTAATAAAATCTATTGTGTAAATTACATTTAATAGATTTATCGATGTTTCTTTCTGTTCCTGTTTCCTTCAATCAATTCTATGTGTGTCAAATTATTAAAACATGAGAAATAGCCGAAGAAAAGACACATATCCTGTCGGATAAAAGACTTGCTTGAAGAAATCCAGTGACAAGACGAAACGAGTTGTGAGTTCCATACCTGGATACTGCAGAGGTTAGCAATATCTTGGAGAGTTGGGTTAAAGAGAAATAACTAATAATGAGATATCCGGAAGAGGTATGGCACGTGGAACTAGATAAATCTGTCTCGGTTGACGAAATAACGGGTTCAGTTTGAAATTCCAATCCCATGATGAAGGCCTAAGTGTACAACGGCCAAAACGTTATGAATATGACAACAAGATGACGACAACAGTCCGAACAATGTAAATAGTGTAAAAAAATTAGTAATGAAAATATTAAAGTTAAGAATTTCCAGAACATACGATTTTCAATACTATTATTAGTGCTACTAATGTTAGTCAGTAATGAATATTTAATTTAATCAATTAATTAGATGATTTTATCACAATACAAATCCTGAAGGTAAATAAATAATCGTCGCTTAATGTTAAAAAATATACGCAATAAGAGAATGAATGGAGAATGATTAAATTCATTATTTACTAAGGTTAACTTATTATAGGTAAACGTCAAATATAGGTCTATGCTGAATAGAGCAAGGTAATTTTGAAATTCAACACGCCTCGAATTGAAAAGGACATATTTAAAATATTATTATTCTGAATCCTTGTTTTCTCTATGCATTATAATTAATTTTTTTTTGTTCAGATGAAAATGGTGACATATCCGTTCAGTGTCGCATGCTGCTAATCTATTTCCATGCTCTTCGAATAGAAAAAAAAATAAAGAGTCAAACGTACTGCTATAAAATGAACTTACTTTTCCTGTCAATGATATTTTTGCAGTGATATGTGTGTCTGTACATGGAGATTTGACCATTGTAAACGTTTATTATACAAGCTATTTCGGATAGATACGGCAGATAAGTCGTTCGATCTGAAACTGTATTCCTGAATTCGATGATGTAGATACGAGCCCACCTTTAATTAAATGGCTCGAAAAATCAGAACGTGTTTGGAGAATGTGCGGGATAAAAAGACTGGAACATATTCTTCGACTGCGTCTGAACAGCGGTTGATTTGCCGTGTATCAACAGGCGTAGCGAGGAGGAAAAGTCAGGCGTCACATAAATAAAAAGAGTACTACGAATTGCATTTTAAGAAGATTAATTAATGGCCTATGAACAGTTTATGGCAGGCCATTTACGCTCTGGAGTGTCCGTCGATGTATATCTTGCAGGCTTACGAAAGTTTGCTGCGCTCTTTGGGGGTGTTTATCTTCAGGAATTCGGATGGAGTTCGGATAACAAATTACGAGAAAGCTGTATTATCGCTACGGAAGTTGGCGATATGTGGAGCTCTTAAAAGATTTTATTGCTAAACTTGTTAAAAACACAAATATCTGTACTGCAGCCTAGAAATGTGCAAATGACCATTTACAAGAGCAGCTGAAAAATATGGTGCTTGAGTATCAAGTGTCCAAACAAGTCATAGTAGTATATAAAAAACAGCACCTAAACAATGGATGCTTGCGAGGGTACTCCGAAAAAGAACTAGGCCCCTTAAGATGCCTCATCTCAATTATTGCAATGGTGTAAGTAAACAAGTTGAGTGTTCGTTCTGTACTGGACTACAGTGAGATGAACAAGTACTTTGACGTTCAGATAACTGATACCGACGTGTGTGCGCAGAATTTGAGAGAACCGCGGCAAAGACGGTTGAATGTTTCTCTCCTTGACTTGGGAAGGCTTACCTGCTTTTGCGCATACACAAATCACTATAGCTATTCCAAACGATGATATTAAAGCTGGCACAGGTATTCTTTAATTCAAATGGCTTTTGGACAATGTGGTGCAAGCAATAACGAGATCTATCGAAGACGCAAGATTTTCAGAAAAGGAGTCCATTCGACGAGCGACGTCAGCATGCATTAACGACATATAATTTCAATGAATGTATAGCATCTGTGGCATGCGTACAGCAGCACCTAGCCGACTACGAGTTACTATGTAAGGAGCCGAAGCGTTTGAAAATGAAATCCTCGTGTGGTTCATATGTATGTCAGGGTGGGAAGCACAATGTCCTTAATATGATTCCATCTCTTTCTCTCACCACAGCTATTGGTAAATAACAGAACTGACTGTATCGTATGGCCTTGGGTGGAAACCGGTCTAGCAGAAGGAAAATCTTTGAATTAAAAAACAACCTGGAGACGGTGGTCACAATAGGGATCTCTTGCTCAGGAAACACCATCGTTACTGCGGTTAAAAGGTTACGAATCGAGGGATCGTCTTCGTGAGCCGCTACTCAAGTCTAGCGAAACTAACTTGCTGTTCTATTTAATATACATTAAAAAAATAAAGGTGGCGATTGTTATTTTGACATGCAATAGCAGTGAATATCAGCCAGACTTGGCTCACTACAACCCGATGTCTGGAAGAAAAATAAAATAGGTAGGTCGATTATGTTGCGTCAATCTCCCAGGTAGACAGCGCATGTCATCTTTTTGAAGCTTTATTAGAAATACTGGCTTTAATTAGGTCTTAGTCACTGAACGCTGACTGGAGAGAAAGACATAACGATCGCAGCGTTAGGCAATTCACGTCAACCGTTTCTTCTCGTTTATGCAATGATGTCCCAGAGATGCTGGTAGAAGACGCGTTTATTGTTTACCATGGGTTCTTAGAGGGAGACCCCATGGCCCGTAGTGCTTAAAGTCGCGATAAATGTCACTGGCGAAACAGGATAATTCCAGTCCGTATTCTCATCGTCTGGGTGATAAATACAGATTGTAAAATAAATGATTTCTCGAAAGTCTTCTTCTCTTCTCTCACGTGTCGTTTCGTCGTTATATACGTTACTTGTTACAAATTTCTTTCCCTCGGCAACTTTCTTGATGTCCACAATTTGCTTTCTTTCTATTTTACACGCATTTTCGAATGGTGATACGAAGCAGGTGGCTGATTTGTTTACATTAGTTCTCTTATCGCTTTCTTTACTAAACTCTATACACGGAAATTATTCTGTCTTCTATATGCGTCAATAGCAAATTTTTCACCAATTATGGTGTCACTAGTTTATAGGTCACACACATATTGAAGTGAAGTTAATGAAAAGTGAACAAAGAAAATAAGACCACCTTCTTACACACTACGAAGTAAAATTAATTTTTGTTTATAACTACGTTTGAAAATAAAAGTGCAGGATCGATATAAACATCTTTCTTTTGTTTAGAATAGTTTTCAATTTATATAGAAAGGTCTTAATTTAATTTTCAAAGCATCATTCATAATTCCTGGAGACGGCAGGTCACAGTAGGGAATCTCTTGTTCAGGAAACACCATCGTTACTGCGGTTAAAAGTTTACGAGTCGAGGGATCGTCTTCGTGAGCCGCCACTAAAGTCTAGCGAAACTAACCTGTTCTTCTATTTAATCTACATTAAAAAAATAACGAATCATTTTTTTTCTACTCAGTATGTACTACAACACGCACACACAAGCACACATTCAAGTACACAAATCCACAATTTTAGATGTTATTTCTCATCTGTTTTGCCCAGTGTTATTGCATTTTCCTTATCAGTTTAAATACAATACATGTTTTTGAAATTTTAGCTATGTATAATAAAATGTACAGAAACTCAGACAAGAATTTTGTGGATTAAACTTTCTTATTTGCTTCAAATAATCATGGCTACATTTACAGATTGACACTGAAAATAAAATTTGATAGAGTTTCGTTTTTTTTTTTTTTAGATTTGTGGCAAATATTCACATGCTGTTAATGAATACATACGAAAAGACTGAACCATTACAACAGAAATGCGTTTGGTCAGTACAATTAATAGCAATCAGAGGGAGAATGAAGAACAAGATCAGGCCAAGCTGTGCCAATTCCAATGACGCAATAAATTAAATTACTGACATAAAAGTATAGGTTTCATTACACCTGATAAAACTGCAAATATCAATGAAAGCGGAAAAAGAAGCCCGAGTCGTGCATGTAGTTTAGTGCACTGCCTTTGCCATTCAATGTTCTCTGTAAAGGTGTTTCCAAGAATTGCAAAAGATTATATGAAGCGAGAGAGTGCGGCTTCATCTGTTTAAACCTATAGAGCCTACACAGGACATTGGCTATGTAATGATGATGAGTTTGAAGGATGCAACTGGCATTTGCCTCTGAAAGCCGCCCAGATGGGCATACATGACTTCATAAAAATAGGAGGGGGTTCTAAGTACTTTCATTAAAGGTGGAATATCACAAAAGAGATGAAAGAAGACGGTGCTGAGTATTAGATCTGGAGTCATAAAAGATCTGTATTAAATTGAAAATGCTTTGTTTGATTCTAGTATTAATACTGCAGTAATTAACATCATGTAGGCGTTAAATAGTGCAATATACACTTGCCCCAAATAGTTAAATACCACGATTAGACTGAGGACTAGATTTGGGATGTTGAGAGTGTATTCATTCGGTAGTATTTATGTGTGTCTGCTGTGTAATCTATTGTTTCTGAAGAGAATGAAGCAACACTTATTGAGTGACACTCATACTACGATGCTGTATTTTAGGATTAGATTCGAAACCCTGCTAAATTTGTGTTCACTCGATAGTGTTTCTCTGATTCTAATATGTAATCCATTGTAGCTAGAGACAAATAAAACATTAATTATTGACCAACACTCGTATCAAGATTTAGAATAAATGATGATGTTGTAATGAAAAATGTACGCAGGTGTGGGCTTTAAGAAACTTTTCTTCAACGGAGAATTCAAGATACGCGTATAGTGTCCTTTTATAGTCCCAGTGAACAGAAATAGAGAAGAGTAACAAAACAAGGGGAGACCACACTTGATTAATCATAACAGGTTTTTGAGGATACATTCGAAACCTTGATACATTTGTATTCATTTGGTAGTGCTTTCCTGCTTCTACTATTTAAACTATTGTAGCTAAAGACGAATAAAGCATTAATTATTGACAGACAATTGTAGCTCGATTTAGAAAGGAAACAGTTTCGAGGACTTCATCAGAAATCCCGAGACATTTCTTTAAATTTGTCTAGACTTTGTCTGCTATTAAACGTATGTATTTAAAGGAGTACATACGTTTTATATATATATATATATATATATATATATATATATATATATATATATATATATATATATATATATATATATGCAGCATATCTTCATTCAAGCGCGTTTAGTAGAATAATCTGTACATATGTCTATTCTTATTTTAATGCTGTCAAATTCACTGATCAATTTCTTAATGTCGGTATCAAAATGATTAAGAATGAAGCTGTAATTATTTTCATTTCATTTATTTTCCCAAGTAATTTAAACCTCATCCAAGATCATCTTTACGGTTGAAATGCAAAGACAAGAATTAATGTAAATGATATCAGTGATTTTTTTTTGAATGCGCATGAAACGCGTTCTGTTATAATTATTAGCACGTATGAACGCACGCCGGTATAGTCAATTTATAAATTAACTGTTAATAATAATATGCATCTAAGGGAGGTAACTTAATTTATAATTTTTATTATTAATATTTTAAAATACACAACATGTGACTTTTCAAAGAGATACTATAACGTTGTACATTTTTACGTGTTCATAATTATAACAGGGTATGTTCCATGCGCACTTGTAAAAGAATACACAACTATCAGTTACATTATTTTTTTGGCTTAGCAATTCACCCCGAAGATGATCTTGGATGAGATTGAAAATAAATGAAACGAAAATAGCTACGATTTCTACCTTAATCAGATTAATAACGACATTAAGAAATTGATTCAAATATAACGAGAACGAAAAGAATATAAATTCAAACTTTCATAGCACCAATTTAAAAGAAGGCTCAATACCAAGAGTAGAGCAATAGTTATTTATTGTATAAATGTTGCATACGGACCATCAAGTACTGGCGACAAAGATGCATTATTGTTTCGACGCAAACACATCTCCGCAGATAGAATCGTTTAGAACAATCTTTGTTCCTCACCTGTCGAGATGCATTCGCATTGAAGCAAACCTGCATCATTGCCGTCGGTACATGTTTGTCCGTATGTAACATCTTATATATATATATATATATATATATATATATATATATATATATATATATATATATATGCCCAGTTCCCATAAGGTTTCTTAGCTGTCAATGGACTTTATTAATCGCCATATTTTCTATTCATTATGTACTACAACACGCACACACTAGCACACATTTACGTACACAAAACCACAATTTTATATGTTATTTCTCATCTGTTTGGCCCAGTTTTATTGCAATTTCCTTATCAGTTTAAATACAATACATATTTGTCACGTGAAAAAGGTCAAGGTCATCAATATCATCCTTGTGATCATCATCAATCCCATCACATGTTGTAGTAGTACAGTCGGTGAGCACCGGACTAAACCCCTCCGTATGTATGGGTAGAAACCCGGAGGTCTATTCATTCATGCGTAGCGTGTCTTGAGCTAGTAGACCCGACAGACCTGATTCTTCTCCAGACCAAATCCCAGTCGTTGTTCTTCGAATTTAAGGCACACTTTGGTCATGGACACGTGGCCGTTGATTCTATCGGAAGAACACCCAAACCTGGACATTGACTTCAGTCTAGACATCTCTCCGTCCAGTGATGTCGTGTTATCACCGCACTCGCAGTGTACATAGCTGTGGACCACAAACTACGACATTGTGCTAGATGAATGTTAACCCTATAAAACAGTTTGACCAATATTTGGCAGATCCTGTTAGTTGTTTAACTAACTTATACATTACTAAAAGACAAGTGCGAGTACTGGTTGATTTGTCGTTGAACCGACTATGGGGCAGGTAGTACTGATAGTATGCAGGTAGACGGATAAGTGTTTATGTATTTGGATATAATGTTTGGAGGCAGCAGTTTTCTCTGTGTTTCAGAATGCCAACACTGTGCCGTCAACGTCCCCTGTCTTTTCTACAAATACTTTCACAGTAACTGCTCCGATGAGCTATTTTCGTTGGTTCCCAAACTGAATGAATTTAAGCGTGCCACAAGGACGGCATCTTGGTCTCACCTTTTCACTGTCGAAACAGTTAAATGTAGCCGACTCCAATAGCTTCATGTCTCGCACTTCCCGTTTATGGAACTCCTTTCCTCTTAATTGCTTCCCTGATAGTTATAATCTCCAACTATTCAAATGCAATGTCAATCGATATCTTCAGATGCCGCGTCCTTCTCTTCATCCTTTAATATCTCACACCTTTTGTTCCACTTTCTTTAACCCCTTGCGTGCTAGTGGCACTCCCGTCTTCCTTGGGGGTGAAAACAACAACAGCAACAACAAAAAAGCTGTATATTTTGAATGTATATTGGTCAAACCCTAACTTGTATCCTAAAAATTTACTGCGTCCATTTATTTTATTAAACAAAAATATTTTAATAATCCAAAGGAATCATTTGCTTCATAATCCATCGTTAAATACTTTATATTGTTAGGGAAATATATGAAATACTAACTGAGATTCAACAAAAAAATTTAATTCACGCAAACAAATTACAATTATTCTATATTTAGACAAATTTCATTCATTTCCAATAAACAAAATTAAATCAATTTAGACGAGACCTTTCCCGCAATATAGGAAAGGAACTCCTGCATAGAGCCTTCCTTAAACACTATAATCTTAAACTCTTCAAATCATTATTTATTTTAATCATCACTTCCTTCTACGTCATCTTATGTGCATATCACACATTTCATTTATTAAGACTCTACCGTCAGTGACTCTAAAGCCTTGTATTTGGTGAACCTTAATATAAAGCAATTGTCCGATGGGAATCAAGAAGTTTCCATGTACGCTCATTCTTACACACAAACACACCTACAAGCACAATATATGTATACATACACACGCGAGAAGGCAGCACAATCTTAAAAATTGTGAAAAAAAACTCGATGAGGATATTATATAGACGCCTACCGACACTCCAATGACTGCCACAATGTTTTTCAACTTTCTATTCAATAGCCCGTATCTAGACTCATGCTTTTACTCTCTACTATCTAGAAAATTTTAAACGCAAATGTAAGTCGCCATCTTGTCAGTTTCCTTCAATCGCCTTTATCCCCCCAGCACTTGCATCTCAGTGGCTTTATCACCTTGCTTGGAGTGAAATGATTAAAAAAAAAAACAATTTTCTTGGACAAACACACGTACACACGCATATCCACACAGACATACACATATGTATAAGAATTTGGTACAAATTCGTGTTTACGTTTCTCCCTGTGTATATATGTATTTTATAAGGAGATATTTTTTACATGAATTCGTTGCAATCGTGACCACTACTCTCGTGTGGGCCAGTACAGCCATCGTAGTTACTGCGTCAACATCAGCGTAACTCTTCGATCGCAGATCCAAGGTCTCTCGAGAGGGATTCCACATATATTTTATAGGGAGAAAGAGAAAAAGTGTGAAGGCGAGAGAGAGAGAGAGAGGGGGGAAGCTAGAGAGAGAGAGATAAAGCGAGAGAGGGAAAGCGAGAGGATGAGAGAGAGAGGGAGAGAACAAAGGCAACCGTAAAATGTGATGAATTATGTTCCATCCTGAAACCTTTTTCCCATAGATCAAACTTCTAAAATCATTGCTATTTCAATGGAAAACCATTTCCGAAGGTTACCGCTAGAACCCGTCATGCCGCATACACAGAATGGATCCCTCTCTTTCCGTTTATATTCCACTGGTAAAGAGGAAGATTAATTTTGATTGTTTTCCCCAAGAGCCTCTGCTTTATGGAAGAAGACTCCCAAGAAACCTGCTTCCCAATCACTATAATATTAAAATTCTTCAGGTATAATACATAACTGTATCTATGCTACATATCCTCATAATCTATCTTTCTTACGCCTTTCCCTTTCATTTATAGGACAAAGTCATTCAGTAATTCTCTACCTTGAGTGTTTATTGCTTCTCATTAACGAAACCATAAAAAATGACCATTTGTAGTGAATTTGTACGTTCCTAAATAGGCCTGAGGCCAAATTGGATTTCTGATAATAATGAACAACCATGTTGAACAGTCTTCAGAGTATACTTGCTGACAGCGACAATGTATGTTCCTCCTTAAAGATGTATCGATGTTCATGCAGCAATGTTTATGACAGTCTATTCTTCAAATCGATTCATATGTTTGCCTGTCTATTTGGTCGCGGACACCAGAAAAGGTGACGTTCAGCAAACAATTTAACGAACAATTCATCTTTCTTAAATGTGACAAACGACACCCTCAACAACGCCAAATTTCAATTAGCTTGTCAAATATACACACAAAAAAATCCATTAAGCAAGAATCAAACCTGTGGCTCATAATATCATGGAACCACGAACTTTCTGTCTTCAAATACGTACTTTTCTTAGCTGTTCATTGCAATCTGGACGAACATTACCAGCCAAATATATCAAAACGTTACGCTTGCCAACTTTATTCATCACTTCATTCATTTCTTTATTTAAATATAATAAAGTATAATAAACAGGTAATCTTGAATTTGGTTGGTTGGCACTAAGCCACTCTGTCAGATAAGGCAGTTTAAATTAAGAATGTTTTTCAGTGATAGATAAATGTTGCATAACATTGACTAAAGCAGGCTCTCTCCTTCGTCCTATCCTCTTACTGATTTGTAGCAACCGTCTGCCTAGGAACATTTTCAGATCAGTAGTAAACTTATATACCTATGGCAACACTGTTTACCGAAGTTTTGGCGAATATTAATACTTTGAGATCTGACCACTGCTTTACCGGTGGTAGAGAAAAATGACGTAATACCCAGCCACCGGTTGAAAAGTGGTACAGTAAAATGACTTAATGCCCAGCCACCGGCTGATCGATGGGTAAACACTTGTAGCTATTTTTATATCTACCGTAAAACATTGCATGGCAATTATTTGCGAATTTTGACTCAGGAGCTCAGGCAGAAGGGTTAGACTTATTCATGAACGCAGGGTGCGAAAACGTAAGATATTTAGCGCTTTACAGCTGATCTCTCACCACCATAGAAGAACATCATTACCAATCGAGATTTCTTTTATAGACAATAAACGGTTACACTCTTGACGAGGATTAATGCTTTGAACGCCTATTCAGATTCATCATCACTCCAGAATTTGAATAGACCCATCGCTAAAGATGATGGGAAAATTTTTCGGCTCCTTGGCTAAATCAAGAGGCAAAAATTAAGTATTGCTCACGCTTTATCATGGTTCTAGTTTCCATGTTCTAAATAGAATGTAAAATCTTTCACGTGCCTTTCACTCCAATCAAGGCAGCAATTATACTAGTGTGTAAGGGGTTACAGAGAGGCCGATTGAGAAAACTGAGAATAGGGAGGATTGAGGAAAGGACAAAAATGACCAGGATTCAAGAAAAAAAAAAAGATAGCGATTGACGTTGCATTTAATTTTTTCAGGATTGTAGTTATCACGGAAGCAAGAAAACCGTAGTTCCACAGGTGGTAAATGCAGGAAAATAAACTGTGGGATTAGAAGTCGCGCTTACGTTTAGCTAATTCAGCAGTAAAAGTGTGGGACCTAGTAGCCAGTCTAGTAGCACGCTTGAATTCATGTAGGGAATTTTCCAGAGAAAAGAAAAAAAAAACTCTTCAAAGCAGTTGTCATAAATTTTTTTGCAGAAAAGACTGAAGAAAGTAACGCGACGTCGAGGATGGATTATTTTCTGCTCTGCAGCCTTTTTCTTACAGATAAAATATTGCAAGACTATCGCTATTCCTATGACAATATTTCATCTCTTTAGTTCCACCTGATTAGATATTTACTGTGAGAATCCGTCATGCTAACTCCACGGAGTCGAATCACTAACCTTTCCCAAATATTTTATTTCTTAGGAGGAAGTTCTACCCAAGGCAGCTTTTTCACGAGAACTGCTACTGTTCAATTGAACACAAAAATCTTAACCACCTTTAAGTCAATATATTTTAGTCAAAATTCAATCGCTTTTCCTCATAAAGTTCACTTTCATCTACCTCCTCTCAACTTCCTATCGTCCGTCTCATTCCGTCTCCCTATAACATGAGGTTCTCTTGATACTTGTCCTGGGTGAATTTTACCAATAAAAAAGTAACTGTCCGCCAATGATGGGATCAAGGTGAGGAAATTAATTAAAAGAAGGGACTTTTTTTATCGAGGCAGTGAATGTCCATTTCCTATATTTTGTTAGCACTCAATAATAATAATAATAATAATAATAATAAACAGATGACGTAAACAGCCTCTCCAAACCAAGGCTACATTACCCTCTGAGCATCAGCTTACAGCCACATCACGTTGAAACAACGATTCCCGTACGATCACCGAAGTTAAGCAACGTCGAGTTTTGTCAATACCTAGATGGGTAGCTGTTGGTTTCATTATAATCACTTAGGAGCAAATACATTAGGAAAAGAAATGAATCCACCTCTTGTATTACTAAAACATTTAAAAAATATTGTGTGCAATATATTCAGATTTTGGCATTAAATAACCAATAGTAGTGTTGATATGCCGTTAAACAAAAACAACCAACCTACCCGCGCGTTTCTTGTTGATATATGTTGAATTGAATTGATCCCAAATTATATTATTAATAGGACTCAGAATGAGAATATTCACTTTTGCAGTTGATCTTGAATTCTTCTCGTTTTCTTTTTTCACGCCTAAACTATATTACACTAAGATGTTATTGGGGTCGTTTTCCAAGATATTGACAATGTGTTTTCAACTTCAATAGATATTCGAATTTTGGAGGTTGTCTTGCAGAGATGACAAACATGAATACATTTCTTTAAGACTAGTTAATAAATGAAATGATGTCTTAAAACTTTTTTCTAGGCTATTCTAGGGCGAGAAACTATTTTTAGACTGTAGTAACATTTTTGAGATAATGACGGATACAAGTCTTACTAATTAGCCCGTAGCTGTGGGAGGAGGAGAGATTTATTCAGATATTTCGTAAGGGTATTTGTGCGTATAGGAATATAACAAACACGACTGGAATTAGAACTCAACTTTCCAATTCCGAGCCCTTATCCATTACACCACCCATATATCCACATTTGCATCACGTGGTACTCCTAAACGATGTTGATTAATTTCGGTGATCGTACGATTAATTAAAACTTCAGTCACGCAAATCAATCGTGAATGCAGGAATTTAAATGGAGACAATTTTTGAAACATATTTAGATAGTGTAAAAGAATATTCTCACGGATATTACACTGCATTAGCAGTTAAGTGTCAAGGTAACTACATTTAGCATGTCAAATCGAAGTCGGTGTGAGTGACACATCATAGAAGTGACACGTTAACTAAAAGCCGGCCTATCAGGCGGGATTTAGTTAACGTGTAAGCTATTTAATAAAAAAAAATTCTAAAGTTTCTCATCGTTTCATTTTTTTGCCTAAATTTTTCTCATATATATATATATATATATATATATATTCAAATATTATAGCATAAACATGTTATAACATTAAAAATGCACACACAAAAAAATGAGCCTGAATTAAATGGCCAAACAATAAAACACGAAAAACCGAATGAAACATTAGAAATAAAATGAGGTCAACGAAAAAATCGAGGAAAGAAAAAAAAAAACAAACAAAGGAGAAGAGAAGAAGCCAACAAACAGGTAACATGAAACTCTATCAAGCGAAAAAAAAGGAAAAAATTACACACTCATACCACAATATGGAAATAAAATATAGACAAATATAAGCAGAATAGTCCAACTCGGCTCTGAAGAGTAGTCACATATCTATGTGACCCCGAACCTTCGCGGTCAGTTATGTGTGTGTGTGTGTGTGTGTGTGTGTGTGTGTGTGTGTGTGTGTGTGTGTGTGTGTGTGTGTTTCTGAAATGAGAAATTATGTACATATTTACATTATTCGGACTATTCATCTTTGTTGCCATATTTATCAAAACGTTTCGGCCGTTATACGCGCTCGACTACTTCAGCCTTAAGGACTCCTGGCACAGTGGATAAAGGCGTTGGGGAGATCCAGTGACAGAACCCAAGGAGTTGTGAGTTCAATACCTGGTTAAAGCAGTGAAGAACTAATAGGAGATGACTGATAACTGAGGTGGAACTTGAAAAGTATACCCCAGCGAGCGAAATAAAGTTCGACATTCCAAACACCTGAAGAAGGCCGGAGCGTACAACGGCTGAAACGTTGTGATAAATATGGCAAAAAAGATGAGGACAATATTCCGAATAACGTAAATAGTATATATATATATATATATATATATATATATATATATATATATATATTGAATAACTTGGCAATTTTAAAATATTTTAATAAGTTTTGGATATATAATGAAGCCGATTCCTTTTAGGTTCATTTTTGTTCAGGTTTAAACCATCATTTTATTGAATATAAACATAATCAAAAATCTAAATATTTAAAAAAAATAAAATAAAATTTAAAATTCCCAGCGTCTATGATTCGTGCGCCTGTAGTCGCATAAACGGAATCATAAAATTATTCCCGTAAACGCGTCAAACAAAAAAGCTTTTCCACGTAGTAATACATCGTTCCTCTAACATTGTACTAGATATATAAACAAATGATATATCGTTGTCATGTCTCCCTCTCTCTATCTATATCAACACACACATACACGCACACACAGACACACGCATATATAGGGTGCGATGGGTAAATTTTCACCATTTTTGTGATTTCTCGCGTTGTTTATTTTTGATTTTGTCGACTGCACAGTATATTAGGGTCAGGTGGACACAGACTGAAAAAAAATTGCACCATGACGCAGTTAACCATACCATTGGGAAACGGTGTACTGCACCGCTTGATATTCGTGCAGGAAGCTCCAACACGAACATTTCAAGTGTGTTTGGGTCTTAGACTCAAGGCCATGCAGAGGATTCGGAAAGCGTTGGAGGAGATTAATGGTGATTACGTAGGTATTTGGAGTTATCATTAAGGCCTCCATTCACTTTCTTACAGGTCCTTGACGAGGTTGATTTGCTCTGAGTCAAGAGCTAGAAGATTCTATGTCTGTCAACAAGACTCTGCTCAATGACACACCAGCAGGTGATCATAGCCATGGCTGTCAGACAATTTCTTCGGCCATATCAGCCCTTATATCTGTCCACCTAACTCCTCAGATAAAAAAAAACACAAAAAAAAAATCTCTTGATTATTATGTACGAGACGCAGTTGAACGAGAAACCAACAAAACTCCTTGTAACTGAAGACAATTATTATGGCAGCATTCACAAACTTAAACTTAAACCGCCAAGAAGAGTTACAGGAGATTCCTAAGCCTTCTTGCGGCCGTGGTTGAAGACAATAAGGACTTTATTGAATAAATATCATCTTTACTATTTCAAAATATGTCAATGTTATTTTCATTTTTACGTAATTTAGAGGACAATTTATACATTGCAACTTCCGTGTGTGTGTGTGTGTGTATACATATACATACATACATACATACATACATATATATATATATACACACACACACACACTCATATATATATATATATATATATATATATATATATATATATATATATATTAAAAAAAGAAGAGGGGTGCCGCAAACGTTTTTGGTTGTAATGTGGATTTATTGAGAAAAAATATTATACTTTGTTTTACATAATTTCCGAATTTTCTTTCTAAAATTCTAGAAAGAAAATTCGGATTGCCAACACACAAACAGAATGTCTCATATCGAGAATATTCCACATTGAACATGAAGAAAAATTAATTATTTTTAATAATATGTAAAAATCTCCACTTTCACCTGAAGACGGTTGCGAGACCAGACCAGAAACACGTGTCGTGAAATTATGTAAAACAAAGTATAATATTTTTTCTCAATAAATCCACATTACAACCAAAAACGTTTGCGGCACCCCTCTTCTTTTTAATATACATACTTTTCTCTCGTTGGAACCACTACAACATATTTCCTATATATATATATATATATATATATATATATATATATATATATATGAGTGTGTGAGTGTGAATATATCTGTATAAGTACTTGGGAACAGTACCATTGTTTCAAGCTATTTACTTAATGATTTCCCTCTCCCTATGGTGGTGTTAAAATTACATGCGACTAGTTTCCTCCCGGGAATAGCAGTCAATCCCGTTGTGTGACAATCAATTTCATAAGTTGAGAAACAAATTATTAGGGTCGAATATTACACCGAGATTTGCAGATCAAGAATTCTCATAAAGTGACATTTTCAGATAGAATCTGCCGACGAAAAGAACAAGAACATCTTTGATCGCCTGCCAACATTTCGTATTTATCGAAATCTGTGATAAGTTTTCATTAACAGAAATCAAACTTTGGAAGTTCATTGATGCAATGTTAAAACTCCGAATTCAACAAGGATGTATTCCATGTGAGTAAAACAAATGGAACTATAAAACAAACAATATACACACATGCATGTAGTTAATCATGATATATCAATATATATATATATATATATATATATATATATATATATATATATATATATATATATATTAAAACATTTTATGTTTATACATTTTTTTTATAGATACAAATATTAAAGTAAATGCTCTGTTTATAATAAACAGTATTAAACAACATTTACCGTCCTCAAAATCCGAGAAATTTTCATAGAAAATATTCATCCTCCGATACAGGTTCGAATCCTGTTGGAGGACGAATATTTTCTATGAACATTTCTTGGACATTCAGGCCGGAATATGTTGTTTAATCATGTTTATTATAGACAGAGTATTTACTTAAATATTTTTATCGATAAAAAAATATATAAACATAAAATGTCTTAAAATATATATATCTTTATGCGTACCTTGTATACGCACAGATATAGATATTTCTAAAGAATAATGGCTTTTTTATTTATTAATCCGATATATTTTTATTACTTGAAATGTTGATTTTTGTTGATAGCCATATTTATTTTGTTAATTATTATTTTGTTTCGTCTACCCTTCTGAATATTCAAAATATCGCAGAATGCTTTTTCCTACCAATCACATAAAAAACCCACGAGCAGGCTAAGAAAACAGGCGAAAACTATTACTGAACAACTTAGTTTGCTCTGTGTGCAAAAAGCATTTCAGTTCATTACTGGGATCAAAAACCGTTGTCGTTTGCATTAGAACGAAAAACATCAACGTTGTTTATTATCCTTTACGAAGTTAACAACCATCATGCCATTCTGTCTATCTGTCTGTCTGTCTGTCTGTCTGTATGTCCGTACCCGAAACGTAAACAATCTAATTAAAGAAAGTAAAGGATTTTAACTCGACATTATTATTTATTTCAATAAATGTTATTTCTATACGGGAAGACAAATTTTCTTTGATAAGATTTACTATGGCTAGGTCGGAGGACATTTTATTTCTGGTTTGACCCAAACATATATCCTCTATATTGTGGGTGATTTTGTTTAGTGACATATCAAACTCAATGGACCGGAATTTACGTATTTTAAAAACAGTTTTATGGCGTCTAATAGAGATAAAATGTATCGTTGCTCATTATGCTTCAAATATGTATTATTCATAATTTTACTATAGATATGCATTGTTGTGTGGTAGATATTGTTTAGACGGATATAAAATTCTATAGCGTATTTAATGCGCAAATCTACATATTTTGAAGTCAGTTTTATGCTATCAACTACAGATATTTTGTACATCATTTGATACTTTTAGGTTAAAAATAATTTTTTATATATGTATTTTTTAAATCATAAAATGTATTCTTGGCAATTTTCCTATAAAAATGTATTTTTATATGTTTTAGTGTTGCACTGATTTTACTATAAAATCGATTGTTGCTCATTTTATAATAAAAATACTGTCGATTTTGTTTGGGTTTCATATTTGACCATAACTAAGACCCTAACAGGTGCTACCACCCTGGGTTTGATTTGACCTGGGAACAACAAGAATTAAGATGTTGTTCCACGCTCCTCAATCCATCCAATCAGAGAGTCTATCGTCATAATACCCAGGACGATATAAATATATATATATACATATATATATATATATATATATATCTTACTTATTATAAAACGCAGATTGTGTGTGTGTGTGTGTGTGTGTGTGTGTGTGTGTAATGTTTATATATTGGATCGGATTTCCTACATTTTTCAACCGATTTCAACAAAACTTCACAGGACTACATAATAATACATTGTGGTTGTTCTAACAGCGCCAAAAATGAGAAAAACATAATTATTTTTGCATAAAATCAATTTGAAAACACGATTAAGAGACATCGTGAAAATGGAACGGGGACAACTCACATCGGTTTGTTTCTGTGTGTGGGTTACTTTAAATATGGGAGCGAATTTCCTATATTTCTCAGCAGATAAAACAAAACTTCACTATTTTTTTTTTGGCAGGTAGTGTTTCTTATTCTCTTGCACACTTTTTTCTTTATTTTTAACATTCAGAATGTTTTAAAAATTCCATTTACAAGACAATTATTTATAATAAAATTCTATTCAATTGGGAGACTCATAACGATTGAAAACAATGTTTTTGTTTGAGTTTGGGATTGACCAATTCGTAAAAAATAATAAAAAAAACTAATTAAGACATGCGTGTCCGTCAACCTTAAACAATAATCTAACGATCTCTAATGATTGTACGAATACAAACATCGGATAAATTCTTTATCTTTAGGGAAAGATAATGAAATCTAAACATACACAAGTCCTAACTAAAAATAATAACCGGAACGGGAAACTACTTTAAATACACATGGTGTCCAAATTTTTTACTGTATTCAATAAGTAAAAATCATAAATTGTAAAATATTATTATTACAGAAAGGCTACTAAATGAATAAGATTTGTTAGATCATAATTAATAAACCCAAATAAAGTTAACATTTTTGTATTAGAAACAACGAGTGGAAAATATATTCAAATCAGAATTCTAATTATGAATCACCACAAGCAAAATATGCAATTTTTTACTGTATTTAATAAGTAAAAATCATAAATTGTAAAACTAATAGATTACAGAAAGGCTACCTACATTTTCAACCGATTTCAACAAAACTTCACTTTTTTTTTGGCATGTAGTGTTTCTTATTGTCTTGCACACGTTTTTCTTTATTTTCACATTCAGAATGCTTTAAAATTCCATTTACAAGACAATTGTTTATAAAATTATTCTATTCAATCGGGAGACTCATAACGATTGAAAACAATGTTTTTGTTTGAGTTTGGGATTGACCAATTCGTAAAAAAATAAAAATAAAATAAAACTAATTAAGACATGCGTGTCCGTCAACCTTAAACAATAATCTTTGTCAATTTTATTTCTCAGTCCTTATGATGGTGGATACTTTATCTATCTCTTACTGTTATATCCCCAGGCAACGCCGGGCTCTACTGCTAGTATATATATATATATATATATATATATATATATATATATATATATATATATGTGTGTGTGTGTGTGTGTGTGGCACCATTTACCATTTATATATGAGGCAGAGAAAGGAAGAGAAAGAAAAGAAGGCAGAAAGAAAGGCGAGACGAATCGTAGGTGATAAGCATCCACATACACGGCTAAGAGACAATGAAAATATTGATAAGTAACACATGAAAAAGGGTGTCATTACAATGACAGGGAATTTCTGAGTAAAAAAGAAAGGGAAAAATTCAAGTGAAAATGCTATTTCGATAAGTGATGAGAAACAGGCCACTAAAAAGGACTTTGGACAGATATGAAAAATTAAATCCCACACAAGCAGTCTCGCTGACCGAATTCTTTTCGACGAAACAACTTTGGCCTGCGATAATAAAATTATGTTATCAGGAATATGTACCGAAGGAAAATAAATGGGGACCCAGAAGTGTTTTTCTTTCTTCCTTGGAGGCGACAGACTGACTGAAAACTTTGGGGATATTTCTTTTTGAAGCCATGTTAAGAATACCACCCATCTTGATAAATTAGCGATAAAATACCTGACAAACACCACGTGTAAAACAAGAGTTGTCATATTGTCCGTTGCGACTAGAAGGGTGATAACGGCGATTGAAAGGAAGAAAAGGGAAAGAGAAGAGATAATTTTTTTTTTTAGTTAAGCAAGATATTTTTTTCCCGAAACAAAGACACGGATTGTTCACGCCCGACTAAGACATCATTGGTCAAGTGGTGGTCACGTGACGCAAGAAGGAGGAGGAAAGATACCCGACCAAGACCTCACTGGCCGAGTGGTCATCACGTGAAACTCGAAGAAGGCTGTCGACGCCCCATCCAGAGTATAAGTATGAGAAGATGCTACAAAGAAGTGGGGAGGGCAGTTCACGCCCCTCAGAGGTATGGTGAGAAAGTGGGAGTGAGGAAAGTTTCCCAAAAATGGAAAAGAGTGGAAAATCCCTAACCAGAAATAAAAGAGGTGGATATGTATTTAGAATTATCGAGGA
>CAHIKZ030002833.1:462500-472500 GCA_903632075.3 Acanthosepion pharaonis
TATGAGTGAATATATATATATATATATATATATATATATATATATATATATATATATATATATATATATATATATATATGTATGTGTGTGTGTTTACACGTGTGTATTTTTGCTGTTTGCAATAATAAAAAAAATGTGACCCGTAAAAATTGTTACATGAATAGATATAAATTTGTTCGATCCACCATACAAAGGGGTAAATATATTGACTCACTTTAGACAAGAAATATAAAGAAATTCGCGAACATAAGTGCTTGGTGTTAAAAATATTGTTTGGTCATCATTTGACCACCAAAGAAAATGTCTATTGTAATTATGTGGAATTAAGTTTATGACCAGGAGAAAACCACCCGTTTCCTTAAAGAATAAATGAACGCTCAAGTACAATAAAAAAAAATAATCCTACTTTTCTAAAAATAAACGGCGTCTCTAAGAATATACCTTGTGGAATGAATAAAATTTGCTGACCTTGTAGAATTGTGTGTTTTGCAAGATTTGCTAAAGTTGCTACTTCATTAACAATCACAATTCTTCTTCGACGACGTATCACTTGCTAAGAAAATATTTCAGCTTATACTGATTTATTTGGATATCAGTAATTCTAATTATTATTTGAATAACATTCTTTTCTTTTTATATGCCACTAGCAGCATGGCCCGGCGTTGCCCGTGCTTAATTAAAAACTCACCGCAATCGCTATCTCTTGACTTCAAATATTTTTGCCCTTCCTTGCCTTTAAAGGAATGCCCTTTGCCGTGGTGATGTTGCTACATGCCTTACTTCTTGCCTACTTCACACTGCGAATTTTTCTAAGCTCTATACTAAACATTAAATCTGTTACGAAAAAAGAACTAAACAAAATGAACACAAAACGATCAGCTTTAAAAACGACTCGTAACTGGAAAAACCGAATGTAAAAAGAATGTTAACACCAAATACTTTTTCACACCCAACCCAGTTCTGCGGAATCAGAATCAACGTTGAGTTTAAGCAAGCGAATGAGCCAATTGGAGTAAAGTGCCATGCAGATTTAAATTTTTCCCACTTGTGACGAATGCAGCTATCGATTTTTTTGCATGCTAGCATGCTAGTTAACATTCGTGTCAGTCAGCAGTTGGCTCTCACGCTGGCCAATAGAATCTTCCTGCCTATTCATGGCAGCCAGCTATTGGCTCTCACTCTGTCGGTCTTGGCATTCCCACTAACTTTGAGCATGTGCATTTAAATATTGGTGCAAATCCGTCGAAATTTGCGGCCGTGCATTCGTTACACACACACACACATACACATCCTGCCTTTTATATATAAAGATATCCTTTCAGGACGTAAGTGACCATGGCTCTCCACTCCCTCTATTCATTGTAGCACACAGTAAGGTTCTTCCTTCTGTCACCTCCCCCAGACCGAGTTCTGTCATCCATTTGCCCGCCAGGTATGTTGCTTTCCCTTGTCTCTCTTTCCTTCTATTCGATCTGTGAATATCAGGTTCTCTAGGAGAATCTGAATAAAATTACGAAAATATTAAAATGGATGAATCCATGTTAAAATTTTCTCTCGCTTGTCGTCTCACTAGCTACCCAAATAGTCATTCACTATCGCTAATCTTATATTAATAACAGCTGCGGCAGTGACAAATATAACGAATTTTATATTATACATCTGTATATCATGTTATACAAGATGGGGAAAAAGTCGCTATCCATAGAGGTTAATTAATTAATCAAGTTTTAAATGTCTAATTGGATTTCGTTCTGTGGAGACATTTGAAATCAGGTGTCTATCAGACGAGGCCAAGAAATATTGAGAATTTAAAGAAAGAATTAAATATTAATGCCGTCAAATGATAGAGGAAACTCTCCGGCGTATTATAGAAACATGTTGGCAAAGAATTGAAATGTGTTTGGAAAAAGAAGGAGGTCATTTTGAACAGCACATAAAACAAGTGAATTACTTGTACAAAAATGTACATGCGTAATTATACTTTTAATCAATTATGGACATAGGGCGCGACTTTTTCCTCGGTCTGTATATATTAGGTTGGTGCAAAAATAATTTCGTTTTCTAACATGTTACTATATGAGAAAACGAAATTATTTTTGCACCAACCTAATACTTGTGCTTGTGTGTAGGTGTGTCTTAGACAACTGAATTAAAAATTGGAAGGATTCATTGAAACCCAATTCGTCCACTAGAAGGACACGTTACACGGTGTTTACATGTTCCTCCACCAGAACGAGATGTGACACAAGGTCTTTTAAAGTGGGGACCCGTGCGCGACACTCGGGCAAGGGACAAAATTCCCACAGCCACTGCAACCGACGTTTGCGCTGGCCTGGGTGCGAGCACCGATGCCTCCCTCTGGTGCAATGGGAGGCCGCGGCCTCAGGCAGCTTTTCCCCAGGGCTGGGCACATCTCAGTATGATTTTCTCAGTTGCCCGTCTTCCTTTGACAGAGAAGCCCCTGAGCGGACTCTGTCTAAAAACAGAGACGCAACTGAGAGATGATAAGTAAACGTGACCTTACTCAAAAAGAGTAAGGTGCACGCTCAAAAGGACACGTTACACAGACTTCTTTGTATACTGTCATTCAATTTATTGATATCTAGAAATTTATATACGATATTTAGAGAGAGAGAGAGAAAGAGAGAGAGAGTGATAATAAATACTTTCACAGTGGATTAGTTGGTTTTGACATAGAGAGCCTCGAGTATTTGAAGTTTTTTATTATTATTTTCATGGCGTAGTATATTATTGTTGGCGAGATATATTTTCTTGTATTGTGAATCTGGACAGGAATGTGTCTTTCATTTTTTGCAATAGAACTTGTATAGGACAAATGGAGTGTAAAACGACTTGATACATATGTAATTACTTTTTTGTCAGAGATAAAATTTCCCAAAGGAGATTTAAAAGGATACACAATTTGATCTTTTCCAAACGACTAGTGATAGAGAAGAGTTATAGTTATTGCGTGTGGTTAAGTTGGTAGTGTTAAATTTAGTATAGTATATAAATAGCTTTTACCGGAATCATTGGGGAATATATAAGTACTTATGAGATTTTTCAAAATTTTCTTCAGGATTTTTTTCATCTTGTTAATAGTTGGAATACTTTTGATTACGGCATGGTAGGTTAATATATTTAGGGTACACACACACACACACACACACACACACACTATATATATATATATATATATATATATATATATATATATGAAGAAATATAGTTTTAAGGTTTGCTATATTTATGGGATAAGGTGCTGAATATCAGAGATAGAGCGTATGTAAATACAAATATAAAAGTGAATATTGAAGTCAACACTTAGAGGCGACAGGCTGTTTCATCGTCAGGCCGATTGCGTCCAGCATGAAACAGCCTGTCACATTTAAGTGTTGAATTCAATGTTCACTTTCATATATATATATATATATATATATATATATATATAATTTGCAGATGTCATATATATATATATATAATTTGTAGATATCATCTTCGACAAGTTCTTTGTAACACCATATAAAAAATACCTGAATCCTTTTTCTTTGATCTTTACACGGGTCAGATCAGATCAGATCAAAAATGAAATTTTATTGCCACATCTAGTTTGGACCAGCCTAATCCTCTATTCAAACGCGTTTACACGGATTGCTGGGCGATGAAGTCTTTTCCACCATAGTAACTACTTCACACAGAAGAATCGTTGATAGTCTCTTTACTCTATCCTTATTTTGATCGCAGCTATTCGGGCGAGCTACATGCTTTTGTTCCCCCAGTCCAGACCTATCCCTCTAGTATCCGCCATGTCACGTAGACTGAGCCACCCTATGTTTATTTCCTTCATACCCCATTAGTAAAAATCAAATTCCACTTAAAGAGTTTCTTTCCCAGAAATGTTGCATTTGTGATCAGACTACTGACACGTCCCTTCCTCATTCATTACAATCATCACCTTTTCAACCCGAGAATTAGCTGTTATTCATCCTTATGTCTACCTACCTGTACTCCTTTACGACAGCCACATTTATTAACCCTGTACATTGAGTAGCTTTTACGTATCACATTGGATGAACTGTAGTAAACATAACGAGGTAGTCGTCTTGGGGACACAGCTGAGGAGGCCACGTGTTGGATAGGGCTTGCAGAAATTTGAAAATTATAAAGCAATTCCTTCTTCGATTACACGTTGTACCAGGAGCTATTTGGATGACAAGAGTCTTCGAATTGTTTAGCCATTGTACCTGATGTCGTCTTGTACAACATGTCGACGAGCGGACGATGTCCCTGAAGGCTTCCCAGCAATTGCCCTCATCGACTTTCTGTGGTTGTTGCTGAAGTTATATCTGAACCTCATGGAAGAACTTTGCCATTCTTACACTATCGGAACACTGAGAATGTTTCTTTCCCTTGCGCAAGAATGACGCATTCTAGCTAGAGGCTTTCAGCTTTTTCCTGACCTTGAACAAGAAGGAACTGTTCACTTTCCGAAAAGAATATACAATTTATTATATTATTTTCCAAAAAGAATATACAGTTTATTAACAATTCGCTTAAGCAACGAAAAGTAAGGAAAATGGAAACATAACAAAAAATGGCAATTTACTTAGAATTAGAAAAGGCAATTGAAAGAACTTGGATATATATAATGAGGAAAGATGGACTGGAGAATGTAATACTCACAGGAACAGGACATATCGACGTCAAAAGGGATAGACTCACGTTCGTAACCAACATGATGGGAAAAACAAACAAATGTCACTACGAGCTATAAGAGCTAGAAAGTTGTGGAGAGTCATTTTCATCCATGCCCTGAAAGAACACAGAACATAAGAGAGAATATTTTACGGAATACTGTGGGTTCAAATATTATACGCCAGTTTTATATTTTTAAATATTTTTGACATATTTTATAGTAGAATTTTAGGCCCGTGAGTTACTCAAGCTAGAGAGTTACTGTTTAAATTGTAATGATAAATGCAATGTATGATATGAATGAAAGTGAATGTAATCGAGAGTGAAGATTATTAGGATGAGAAAGATATAAAATTATTGGACCTTGATTGAAAACGTTACGTTTTAGGGGTCAATAATGAATGTTAGGGTAGTTGAGATAATTATTGAATGCACTGATAGTGTAACAGGGAATCCGAAATAGAAAATGGATTTGCGGGAGGTTTAATTACTTTTAATTTAGCAGCAATAAACTTGGGAATATTTCACCCCTGCTAACCCACCCAAATATGTGATTAATATCAAGTATGAGGGGGCCGAATTATGACAATTAGTCTAGGATGAAAGCTTTGAATTCAAAAGGATGGGTACCGTCAGGGTATCTTGAATGAGACAGACTACTGCTGTCCTGGTGAGTACTGCACCTAGGAAATTGGAGTGTTACAGGTCACTTAACTTATTCATATTTGTTTTTAATTTTTTTTGCCCTATGTAAAGCAATAACGCTACTAAGACGCAAGGGGTTACTGAGTTTTAGAGAATCAAAATTGACTTGACAGCATGAAGCCGGAAAAAAGTTCCAAAAGAGGGAAGTGCGATAGAAGTAACAGCATAGAACAGATAATTATATACAAGACTTTTCGAGAACGTTGATTCAGGTGATCACTGCATTCTCTGAGAAAGAAGTGTTGGATAAACTAATTCACTGCCACCTACGGAGAACTGCACGTTGTAATACTGTGAACAATTACGGATAAGATCTTAATAATAACTGTGAAAATGATCTTGCTAAAAATAATCGAATATACAAATATGTTATATGAACAGACAAGTCACGTCAAGTATCGAGTCTTGTAACACAATAGATTCGTTGGGCACCACGTGTACTACAGCCCTAGCAGCATTGGGCAAAATAACCTAAAGGAACACATGGCTTTGATTTCAGAGTTTTCTTTCACCAATACTGGCTGTCAAATCAAGGACAGACAACTTAGTCAACCTGTTATTCAAGCGATATCTTGTGGGGAGAAGAGACATAACTTTCTCACGTTTATTGTCTAACGTTCCAAATCGACATGCCGATCTCACTTTCTTTAACACATATCTGTCTGTATAGTAGATCCCTATTACAGACACCCCTTAAAACCACAGAGTCCACCTGCGGCTTATGCTGCAACTAGAAAAAGATTACCTTTTTTAGGAGAGGAAGGGAACGATGGAGTAATGAATAGCGGCTCGGATTGAGGAATCGTAGAGACGGGTTCGAATTCCATTTGAATGTATTACATTCACTTACGTCCTAATAACATTGGGAAAAGTATGGATCCTCTTCTTCAACCATCCCCTCAGCTAAGGGTAAATAACAGGAAAGACCGGGTTCTAAAGCCTTTGATGGCAACTGGTCTACCGCAGAAAGAAATGGCAACCTACTGCGGGAAAAATCTGACTCGTCAGTCATGTATCGAAAGATAAAGGATCGCATAAGCGTGTATTACGCATGGCACATAACTGATTGATCAGTTGTTTTATATGCGAGCCCTATATGAAGGTAAAGCTGAACAAGCTAATCACAAATGAAGAAATGTTGCATGCTTTTAATAAATGTAGTTCCACACAAGAATGTTAATAATATCATGGACTGGAGATGTGAGCAATAACAGCATTTTAGAGAGAATGAAATAAAAAATACGGACACTTATATTTAACATCAGAAAGTGATAGTTGGAATTTCGAGGATTTATATTTAAGTAAAGGTGCTTAGAAAATTTAACACTGAGAGGTTATGTTGAAAGTAAGAGAAACAGACGAAATCATCACATAATCTATCTGATGAGCTTGTGTAGACGTTTGGCAGAACAGGGATAAGGAAAGATAACGAATCGATAAAATTTACAAAGGACGGGAACTTATGGAAAGTCATGATCTCCCACGTCATGGAGAAAAAGATGTTGAGCGGATCTTAGTCTTAGTTTCTAGGAGAGCGCGTGACCAATTTTTAACAAGGGTAGCACACTCAAACCCTCCATCACAATGACTTATGACTTATCACAACCAGGAAAGGCTTCTCAACGATTACTCAGGATGCTTGGGATAACTCGTGTTTGAGTCTTCAGGCCATGAGACCCGGATTATCTTCAGGCACTTTCCAAAGGTGTCACGAGCGGGGAATACCTTCCCTGGCCGATATAAAAACATCACGGTGTTTACTCATTCCCCCACGAGAATGAGATGTGACACAAGGACGGATTAATGTGTAGACTCGAGCGCGTGCACCCGGGCAGGATCAAAAATTCCCCTCAGCTACCGCAACCGTCGGTTGGGCTGCCCGCGGTGTGAGCACCGACCCCCCCCACTCTTGTGCAATGGGAGGGCGCGGCCTCGGGCAGCTGTTCCCCAGGGCTGGGTACCTCTTCAGTATAATTTTCCTCAGTTGCCCCTCTATCATTTGACAGAGAAAATCCCTGAGCGCACTCTGTCCAAGGACAGAGAGGCAACTGAGAGATGATAAATAATGCGTAAAAATTACGTATAGTAATTTGCACAATATAAACACATCACTGACACATCCACTATGGCCTGAACGCGAACATTCTAAACCACTCGGCTGACTAGCTACTTAGCTAGAAAGAAACAAACAAACAAAGAAAGCGATAGAGACAGGATGAGATGGGTAATCAGATGATTGATGGAGGATATTTCTTTCAATAAATAGAGTCTAGTGAAACTATGTTTATGGACAAAATTTATTGTTGGGCCTTATCGAGATCAGCGAATTACCAAAACTACAACATCTCTGGATATCGACTTTGCATTTTCTTATGAGTCAGGCATTTCTTTTCAAACACGAATGAGAAAATCCATCTGAGATTCACGATCAACATCATACTTTTATTGGCTATTCGGATGTTGAGTCATCGGGAGATGGACCAATCAGGTTCTGACACCAGAGATATCCTATATATAGGTGACGACAACAAAGATATTTGATTTGCAACTTTTATTCCATGATGCTCATGGCTATAGCATTATTTTGTTTGATCTTTAGTTATTCATTGAAAATTGATTTTATTAGTTATTTTTCTTTCGTGTCAAGATAATAGATCATCGTATGCGAAATAAAAGCACAAAATGTAAATGAAAACTGCACGTCAATATGTGGGAAGTAAGAACTGAATTTTAGAAAACTGATAATAAATTAAAGTTTATCGCACGAAATATATTATCAGTTAGGGAAAAATATATAAGAATAAGCAAATACATTCCTATTATCTACTGAATCGTACCAATTAGTACAGAATTGATTTTATTTATATTATTAAATTAAAAGAAAAGCAAAACTAGAGTGAAGAATGACTTTACCCATTGAATAAAACAACTGAATGTTATATGTAATTTCGTTGTGTATTGCCAATGTTCGGATAGATTATCGTACATTTTGAGGATAGGCCACGATTTTTTCTTCTATTTTGTTCGAGTACTTCTAAGAATCGCAGTTATTATCAAGAACTGGATATTGCCAGTATGGTAATCAAGATTTTACTGAGTACATCCTGGTAGTTTGGGCACCGTATAAGATACAGGTATGAATCGTTTGTATTAGTGACATAATTTTTGAGACAGTCTTGCACATACTGATCTTCATCTGACTAAACACAAACACACACA
Organism: Acanthosepion pharaonis; assembly: GCA_903632075.3. NCBI lineage: Eukaryota > Metazoa > Mollusca > Cephalopoda > Sepiida > Sepiidae > Acanthosepion > Acanthosepion pharaonis. Next base: position 471,120 of record CAHIKZ030002833.1, read on the forward strand.
ATATATATATATATATATATATATATATATATATATATATATATATATATATATATATATATTGAATCATTCATACAAAAAAAACAAATATAGAGGTTAATGATTTAAATGGCGAAAATACATCTTCGCAAACAATTTCAATAAGATACACTAACCCCGAACCTGTATATGAATGATATGACGCCTGTTTATAAATTCCAGTTGCATAAGGTCATTTTAATTTTTACAAGCTTTCGTCTGTTCCTACAGACATCGTCAGGTATGGAAATAGATTTGTTCTTGTTTTTTACTTCTCGGTAATAAGAGGACAACGAAAATATAGATGTAATCCGAAAAAATGCTATGAGAAATGTGTTTTGGAACGTGCGGTCGCAACGTTGAGTTTGAATTTAAAATTTTAAGGTTGTGCGTTTTTGTACAAATATAATAAAAGAGAATTCTTTTGTACTGGTAAGTTTTTCGTCAATGTGGCACGAACTATATTGTTCAATAATTACAGCAATGTCACACTTATTATCCGAAAGTTGCACGTTGGATCAGATATTTTAATTTCAATTATAGGCGCAATTTAATTTATAATTATATGAATCATTCATACAAAAAACAAATATAAAGAAAAAAAATTAAAATTGCACCTATCATTGAAATTATATATATATATATATATATATATATATATATATATATATATATATATATATATGAATAAAAATGACAATAGGAAAACTGGTAATTGCTGACGCGTTTCGTCCAATGTGGACTTTATCAAAGCAAATTCATAAAATCGAAAGAAAATGGTTGAATACATCAACACAGATATAATGACAATATTCTCCACACGTGACAATCTCTGACGTTATTTTTCAGTTAAAAAATATGAAAATAGCGTTTCTCTACATTCCAGTTGCTAGGTACATTCTGTTTTTGTTTTTATTAGTTACTTTGTTCATTTTAATTTCATTTTCGTATTTTGCTTTGATAAAGTTCATTGGACGAAACGCGTCAGCAATTACCAGTTTTCCTATTGTCATTTTTATTCATAAATATTGTCTTCTCTACCGATTAAATCGGAGAAATTTTCATATACATATATATATATATATATATATATATATATATATATATATATATATATATATATGTATGTATGTATGTATGATGATACTTAACGTTATTTCAAATGAGTGGATAGGTTTCTATATTAAAGAAAATGCGCTTCCACACGGTATTTTATTTCTATTTTGAGAAATTTAATGCTACGCAGGCATTTACCTACAGCTGCAGAGAATCATTATAGTAAAAAGGGCCTCGATCTCCCTATTGAAAAAAAGAAAGATTAATGTTAGGTTTTTTCATTGTTTATGTCTGGTAACTATATCCT
>CAHIKZ030002833.1:475000-497500 GCA_903632075.3 Acanthosepion pharaonis
TTCCCTTAAAATTTAAAAGTTTGTATACTGGATTATACAGGAAATTGACCAACAAGGTCTTTTGTTTTAGGCAGGACAATCCAACTCAAATCAGAATTGGTTAGTCTAATAAAGGATCCTTAATACAAATAAGAAGTAGGAATTACAATAATAATAATACAGAAATATTCCTCTCTTTAGACCGAAATCTCTTAGTAAATGGAGACAATTCACTGGACGGATATGCTAGATTGATAGTGGAAGAGAAAGCATCAGAGAAGATATGAGAGATGGAGAAAAAGTGATGGAGGAGGAGGCTCTTATAAAAAAGATAGATGGACGTTATGGAAAAGAAAAGGTTAAGGAAATAATGAAATGGTAGTAGTAAGCCTAAACAGAATGACCCGGCCAAGAATTTTTCCCTTAAAGTTTGAAACTTTGTGCATAGGGTTATTCAGCAAACTAACCAATTTGGCCCATCGTTTTTGGCAAGACAAACCAACTCAATTCCAAAATAGTTAGTCTGATGAAAGAATCCTTAACACAAATAATAAGGAGAAATTACAGTAATAATAATAACAATAATAATAACAATAATATCAAACATAAATCAAGGGATTTTAAATACATGTAAATAAAACAAATAAATTCACCAAATTAAGAATTAAAAAAATACAAATTAAATTAAAAATAAAAAAATGGTGGATGAATAATGATGCAAAAGATGTTAATATAGAAATATAGGCGTGACATACACCGGCAAGACAATCATAGATCCAACTACTTATGAAGAAACACGCAAAAAAAACAAAGTCATGTTATACGCAATATCACCACACATTCGCACCTACACATATACATTCAGATAAATACATTCCTTCATGCATATACACGAATGTACGCCCATATACGCTATTACCAATATACATGAACCAATGCTTCAAGTGTGCATGCCCCCACAAAAAAATAAACGTTTATACGGGATTTTAAATTTGTTCTTATGTCTACATTTAAAGATCGGTAATTCCGTTGAGTTAACAATTGGAGAGCATTTGTGTAATTAATTATTGCAATTTTTCTTGTATACAAGATCAAATCTCTCCCGGAAGTTGTTGGGGGTTTGAGACCGATAGATGATTTTCCATTTGATTAGTGGGGTGAAACCATTATGAAGTGTTTGTTCAACCACTTGAAGTGTTGTTTCAGTGTTGTTTCAGTGTTGAATCTTCCAATAATGTTTGGATAGAGCGCTTTGGTTTCTCAAGGCAGTATTGGAGAAGGAAGACATTGAGAAAGTAAACCGCTCTATCCAAGACATACAAGTGTACCAGAATACAACATTTGGATTGCCAGCTTTCGTATTCTGAAAGAAATAGAGAGGGAGTGGGATAGTTAAATGTATAACGGTTCATAATATCGCCCGTAAAATCGTTTAAATTTTCTGTCTTAGCAAGATTGTTGCAATTCTCAGTCTTTCAGGAATCACAATTAGAAGAAAATATGTATCTACAAATTAACTTGCAGACATTGACGACAACTGCGAAATTCTCCTTGCATTAATCAGATACGGTAATAATAATCGGGGTCAATACAATAGAAATTAATTCCACATTCCTTTTTAATCGGACGCTATTGAACACGCCAATTTTTATTTTTTATTTTTACGCCAACCCTTGTTAATCATCCCGGATTTGAGGAGGTGGTCTATTAAGGAGTCGTTCTCTTGAGGGGGCCTGTACTAATGTAATAATGCTTAAATTATATTCTAGACACAATCAACATTTCTTGAAAGCATCGGTGCTTGCTTTGTGCTTGTATTTAAATACAATACTCTTTCTAAAATTAGGGAATTATTGTAGTTAGCTTTATAGTTCTATACAAACTTCGACAGCAAAGTATTAATAGCGTATTTGAGTGCTCACTCCCAGAAAAAGGAGTCAGACAGTCAGTTATGTGCCATGTGTGATACATACTTTCGATACATGACTAACGAGGCAGATTTTTTCCCGCAGTAGGTTGCCATTGCTTTCTGCGGTACACCAGCTGCCATCCAAGATTTAGAATCCGATTTGTCCTGCTTTTTACTCATAGCTACTGAAGAAGAAGAGAAATCATACCATTCCCAAGGGTATTAGCACGTAAGTGAATTTAATGGATTCGTCTGGAATTCGAACTCGGCTTTCTGATTCCTCAATCCGAGCCACTATCCATTACCCCCCCGCCCGTGACTTTACTTTAATATGATTTTTCAAACAATCCGCAAGTAAGCGAAAATATGTATATTGTTTAATAAAAAATAGAGCAGCAACTAGAATAAGAGTAAGCACTAAAAATTTAGATTAAAGTGACAAAGATTTGTCAGCTTAATAAAGAATCTATTTTGAAATTCTCTTTGTTTACGTTTGGATACTAACCTGTGAAGATATATATGAGAAAAAAAAAACGAGAGATACTATGATGGGAAAAATTCGGTTGAATAGACTAAATTGACTGACTGTTCTTCCTGGCCAAGTTGGTTAACGCGTGTCGGGCTTAACGGAAGGTTCAAATCCTGTCCAAGTGTTTGAATATTTCCTTTAATAATATTTCTCGTAGAATTCAGACCAGTAGACGAATATAAACAAATATACTATTTAATAACTGAACGGAGCGACTACACAAATACGAGTATCTACTGAAAATGACGTTTAAACTGATAAAACTTTGCTAATATATGTAACCGTATTTTTTAAAAATGATGTAATTTCCTCGTGAATTTCATCTTAACTGCGTGCATTAACCGAATATACTGTGTTAACGTTTTTTATCAATACAATAAAGAAGCAGGTTGAAAAAGCAGAAAGATTTGAGCTTGTGTATTTTTGCCATTTTGGTAAAATTTCTAGAATTTTTCCCCTCCTCACACACACGCGTACACACAGGTACTTACTAAATATACCATAAATAGTTGATTCTGTATTTAGGTTTGAACAATTCGTGAAATATTTAGAAGTTTTTACATTTTATATTCATAGTTTTAGATTTTTTTTTCAAATTGGTGCAGTCCAAAATTATTCGCCTCCTTGTGTAAATTATGAAATAATATTACTCTATAGCAATTCTAATGTACTTGATTGACAATTCGTAACATTATCAAAAAGTACAGGACTCATTGTTTTGAGAATACATTAAGGACTGAAAGAATGGAAAGGAAAATTGTTAGAGATGACTCGAAGGATCCTCACTTAACGATAAAGAACATTGTCAATGATGTAAATACGATACCAAATGTCAATGATGTAAATACGATATCATTGTCAATGATGTAAATACAATGATGTAAATACGAATGTAAATTTCCGATGTAAATATGTCTCGAAGAAGACAGTTATAAGATGCTTTCATCGATCAGGAATTCGATGTTGTCACTCAAGGAAAATTCTCTTGTTTAAGTCTAAACACCTTAAATGTAGATTAGCTTATTCTAGAAGCCATCTAGAACATAGAAGTAAATATTGGAAATGTGTTATATGGTCAGATAAAACGAAACAAGAATTATTTGGTCACATGAACTACATTTATGCATGGAGGAATGTGAATGATACTCAAAAACCAAACAGTAGCCTCCCTACAATTAAGCATGTTGGTTGGAGCCTTCTGCTCTGGGAATGTGATAAAGCAAGGTATCGTGGATAAAGATCAGTATTTTGGCTATTTTAAAAATAAAATAAAATAAAACAAAGTGAACGAAATTTGATTTTGGGACTTCACTGGAAATTCCAAAATGACAATGCCCCGAAAGACACGGCATGAATTGTTACAAAATTCTTAGACAACAGCAAAATTAATGCATTGTTGTAATCTGCACAAAATCCTGGCCTAAACCTCTTTGGGAATTTATGATCATATTTGAATAAAATAATTAAGGGAAATACGTCCTTTTAATTTGGAGGAACCAGAAGCTATTGTCAATGAAGAATGGAACAAAATATCTATCTGCATGTATATGAAAACATACATCTCCTTCTCCAGACAATAATTCAGTCCAACTAACTATATATATATATATATATATATATATATATATATATATATATATATATATATATATATATATGTGTGTATAAAGTTGCAGATTAAAAAATAATAATGTTTTATTTTATAAAAGTATATATTTTTATATATATATATATTTGATATTTCAAATTGTCCTCAATCTTTCATCAGAAATAACTGTTTGTTACAAATAAATTGAAATTACTCTTTGTTAGCAAGTAGCGTCCTTCGCGAGACGCGGACCTCACGTGATATGGAACGTCACTGTTCGGATATTCCTAACTTAAATCTAACTGTCATAAATATTTTAAATGTTGTTTAAATTTTTTTTTTAACTATATCTAAATAAAATTGCTTAACTATTGAAATATGTATAAAGATTTAAAACACCTAAGTCCCTATTCAACCCTAGTTTATGTGTATTTAATTTTATATGAAAACATACACACCCTTTTCCAGATAATAATAATTAAAATTAAACCATTCGGCACGGTTTTTGTGAAGAAGAAAACAGTTTTTGTACGAAACTTATTTCTCGTATTATTCAAAGCCTACTAAACACGCTGGGAGATTTGCAGCCTTTGTCTTCTTGACGGCATCATGTCTGGACACAAGTTTGATGACTATTGTTTAATCTTGATGTCGTAAAGATATCGCATTTATGTCTGTTGTATGTTTGCCTTAAAGCCAGTTTGACTAACAAGGAAGTGTAGCCTGATGAGATTGGCCGTTGGCCAATCATTCCCCTAGTGTTGTGCGCATGAGCAAGAAATTTGAAGACCGTAGGAAAGTTCAACTAAGTTTGTAATTGATCAGATTTATTTCGACGAAAAGCGGAGATGACGTGGGTTTTTGATCGGGTATTAGACTTCGTAATTAAAAATAATGGAGATGATGATGTTATGCGTAAAAGTTATCGCGCATGCGTTGTGTCTGCTTCGTAATAATCGTAAATAGGAATAAATGGGATTATTCTCACCGGCCAGTAAATGTTTATTTTTACATAGCTCTGAATTTTAATTGGTGAACTTTTAAGTGTATTTGTATTTTTTGTCTCATGTCAATATTTTGAAACATGTTCTGAAATGGCATTAAGTACATAAAATTGTAATCGCATTGGTAATATTAACCGTTGCATTACAAGGACACATTTGGCATTCGTTGATCGAATAGTATTGCTTCCGGTTGAAATTTATAAAATCTTTCTCTTAAAATAGTCTAACAGGAAAATAAATTTTTCAAGTTCAGTACTACTGATCTCTCTTTCCATTGTTGTTGATAGGCATTTCCTTCCTAACCTTTTATCTGAAGTAGGGTGGGATATCAACATGTTGATTATGGCATTTCTTCGTTTGACGTTACATGTGCATTACATTTTCGTGGCTGCTGCTTTTGAAAGTCCTCAAGTGATGTCGTTTGGAACAGTTCTTTGTGTATGATAATATTTCATAAGTATTGGTTACATACAGAATTACATAATATATATTACACAAAATTATAAGGTTAACATTTATTATTTACTATTTGTCTGAAACAGTTCATGATTGATTGATTAAATATTTATTAATTAACCCATAGCTGAGTTTGAGAGGACTGAAAATATATTCTCATTCAGCTTGACACAGATTATTCTTGTTAAAAAGTAATCATGTGTCTACGCTTGGATTAATTATAAGTTTAACTCTATTGAGGACTCGTTAGGGCCAGAAATAAAGATACAAAGAGAGGAACTGAGTTAAACAAATATGTTAACAAAAACAGTAATACAAACATACAAACGAGAGTGTTACAGCAGAAATGTTTGGTCCGACTGTCAGGGCTGACTGCTGGAAACTTTCCCCTCCAAAAGACAGTACCTACTCTTAATTATAGCTGGGAGAGTTCAAGCGTGCGTGGGTAAATTACCATAAAAAGCTGTATAAGAATATCAATCTGTGAACCTATTTCATTCAACTGAAATGATAAAAACAGGCGTCACATTGTCTACTGTTACAAAAACAAGAGCCTGATTTTCACAATTTATATTAAGTGTTGAAACCAGCTTTGATTGGGTTTGTGAAACTTTCTTTTCCCTTGCCATCTACACTTAATCATGTTCTGGAATCCTACCAAAGATATTACGTTTCCTCGGTCAAGTGACTTTCAAAACTATTCAATTAAAAAAAAACAAAAAAAACCCCACTAAATCTTGACAAAGAAGGATATCTTTTTCGATACAAGTTTATTCCGATTGCACAGATTTTATTATAGAAGTAGTCAATTCCATCACAAATACAAGGAGAATCATTACGGCTTCTTCAAACGTGGGAATTGTGTTGATTCCTATTTAATATACACCACCCAATATATCAAATATACCTTGATGTATGTGAGTTGCACAACATGAAAAAATAAACAACTTATTTCATGTTCACGGTTATGATGTCCGACTCAGCAATAAGGCATCAACAGAGTTTGCAGAACATATTGTCAGGAATGACAGGAATTTTGAGGGACATCTTAAGGTAAACATTATGGAAAAATATCCTAAATCCAATATCTTTTCAACCTTTAAATCATATGGATAAAATTACATATGAAAATTACTAACCTGCAACGCCAAGGGAATTTAAAAAATGGCAGCAGATTTCTTTAAGATATGTACTAAACTGATAGAAATGTCTATTTGCAGAACAATACTTATTGCGATTTGGTTAAACAGAAAACTATTTAAATACTGTTTATACACGACCAGCGGACTATAAAACAACTGACATTATACTTTCACATCAAATAATGTTCGGGAGTTTGGAATGAAAATATAACCAAGTACGAGAAACATTGACACAAAAGAGATAAATTAATGAGTGTATACCAATTAGTCCGTCACCAAAAGCTGAAGGAACATTATTTTTTAAATCTTGGCGAAAAGTATACAAAAAGCAACACATTTATGTGGATAGTGAAGGTTTATGACAAAATTACGTAAAGAAAAATCCATCCTCGTATCTAGAGGAAGTTCAAGAACGACGCCCATTAGATATATTGAAAGCTGTCATACTGGTATAAGAGAGAATGTAAAATTAAATAGTAACAAAACCTGGAACAACCTTACAACTTCGCAAGGCATCACACTTGCACGTCTCGCCAATTATAATTCGATCGTTATCAAAATGGCACAAAAGTCGTCGTCATTTTTATTAATGATTAAAACCATAATACTTCGGTTTGCGAAGCTGTTTAAAATGACAAAGGATTTTCTGAAGAAGAAAAAAAGATCATCCTAACATTTATTACGGAATCATTTAAAAAAATATCATTTTGGAAAAAAAATAATTACGGGAGCGGAATACAGAACAAATATTTTACAAACCTTCCAAAAAATACACAAAACGTTTGAAAAATATATTCCACTACACCAGATTTGTAGTGGATATGAATTTTGGGTTGAAAGAATTTATCAGTGACTAGATGGCTTGTTAGTTTCCATCGCAAAAATGTATCCTGGAAACATTTAATTTTATTTCTACAAACAATGAATTGTCAAGATGAAAAAATGATTTACAGGAAGGTTTTTCAGTCATTATGAAAGCCTACTTCCTTTATCCTGACATTGATATGGATGAAGGGATTATGATAGGCAACAAAGCATTTGAGAAACGCGAAAACAAAACTATACAGACAAACTTTCTCCCAAACATATACAGCTTGAAAGGGAAAACAACACAACGAAGTTTGAACAAACGTTTTACCACCAAACCAATGGCAAATACTACGTTCTTTTAATTTAGCGAATGTTTTGATGACAAGATTCGAAGAAAGATTACTCCGTGCTTTCAAATCGAAGCATGACCATGAATCTGTAACTTGGATTCGATTTATTGATGCTGTCTTCTTCATCTGGGAAAGTACCCAAGAAAATTTGTTTAAATTGCCAAAGTTTTGTGATAGAAAATAATCTTTATTAACACATATAACTGATATCCAGTTTCTCAAAACTCGTGGTGAATTTTTAGACAGTAAAGTTCCGTCGGAGTTGTCTGATGCTCGACTTATTTTGAAAACTTACCGTATCACATATTTATCCCCTGCCCATTCTTATCGACTGTCCATCACACGATAAAATCAAATCTGAAACCCTACTTTTTGCGCAGGTATAATCTTCATTGACATTGCTAATGAAAGAAGTGAAAAGAAATATTGTCATAATTTTACTCCAGGCTAAAACAACGAAAATCACACTCAAAATTCTGACCGAATTATCAAATGACACTGAATTTGTGCTAGTATTTCAAAAGTACTATATACCAACAATGGACATATTTCGCGAAAATATCACGTTTCAATGAGATTTTTCCCAGCCGGCCTCTCATTTATTTTTCAAACGAAACAATAAGATCAGACACATTTTTAAGAATGCAAGGTCTCATACTGAAAAGACAAATCGTGTTTCCGTTCTCCAGACAACAGTTATAGAAGAAACCAATTTTCTTATACAAGAAGTCATTTCCATTACAAATTCAAAGAGAAACATTACGAATTCTTCAAACGGTAGCAGTTGTGCTGATTCCTATTTAATATACACCATCCAATATACCAAATATACCTTGATATATGTGGGTTTCACAACGGAAAGAAATAAACAAAATATTTCATGTTCACAGGTATGATGCCTAACTCAGCAATAAGACATCAACAGAAGTTGCAAAACATATTATCACGAATGACAGTAATTTTGCGGAACATCTTAAGGTAAACATTCTGGAAAAATATATAGAATCCAATATCTTTTCAACCATTAAAACACATGAATATAATTACATATTCAAATTATTAACTTGCAACGCCAGGGGAATTAACAAAATGACAGGAGACTTCTTTAAGATTTGTATTAAACTATTTAATTGATCTCAGTAAATAATCGGCTGACAGATGATCTCAGATTGAGCATGATCCTCATCATGTACTTCACGTTTGAGTTGCATTCAATTCACGCAGGTTGAGTTTCATCCGCTTTGTCGCTTTGTTTACTAGTAGAACAGTATTTTTCAAGACAAGTGATATTTGTATAAAGATATGTATATTTAGTTCTTTTTAATATTTTTTATACTTATATACAATTTTAAGCATAACTTGAAAGATATAGGCATACTAGCGTTGTTAAATATTGTTAAACATTGTGTTTTCTTTTTCTTTTTTTCTTCAGAAATCTTCTCTAATTATTGCAAAATATTGGAAGAGTTACGTCAATCAATTTATTTAATAATAATAATAATGAAGTGTATTAGGTTTAGATAGTATCCTGGGTTGTGTCAGATCCGTAATCAAATGATTGGAAGATGGATGATGCAAAGATTCCGCACAGCCGCCAAAACTTCACTACAATGGCCGGAAGAAAAACAGATCACTAGAAAGCACAACGCTAAACATAGACATCAAATCAATTCTCTGGAGACTTCCAAAAACAAATCAAGAGAAAGTCAAATAAATATGGATAGGACTACGTTAAGGAAACTACACAAGAGAGAAAAAATCGCTCTTAGTAGCGACCAAAAACAATGCCATGAAAAAAATAAAACAGATATAAGATAAAATAGACGCAAACAGAAAATGTAGATTGTAATTGAAAAATACAAACGGTAAATGAAAAGGAAAAAGAATACAAGAATAGGCATGATTGGAAAAGGAAGGGTGTTCCCATTGTTACTCTATTAGAGAATACATTTCCATCATACAGACCAGTGGGATATACAGTCAACTATTTCTCCTTGAGAACGAATCGCAAATCAGCTTCTGAAATGTTTAGGTTGAAACGGATTTATCCCATCAATAAGACATAACTTGGTATTAGTAAACACAAAGAAGATAAATACATTAAATATTGGGTTTCACTGTAACTCGGAAAGAACTTGGTAGATTTGAAAGAAGATGAAATACAGGGAGCCCACTATAAATAAACAGCGGCAAGTTTATTATCACTGTTATAATTTCCTGGGATAATTGACCTTGAATAACCGTGAATAAATTTCTTGAATATTCATGAACTGGGATTATCATTAGATGCACACGTAATTATTTAACTCTGTTTGATTTTTATCATTGTTTAATTGCTGCTGTGACTCATCATTTAAAGGTTATTTACAGACAGCTTTCTTAATTTACCGCTTTTTAATGGGCACCCTGCAGAAAGTAGATGAAATAGGGGAAGAAAGTGATGTTCCACACAACCATATGGCAATAGAATTTACAATTTATCTTAAGGTAGTCATTCTTGAAATATATTCAGATTCTACCGATCTTTCAACCCCTAAAAAGCATGAAGATAATTACATATACAAACTACTGCTGCTATTAATACTACTACTACTACTACTACTACTACTACTACTACTAATAATAATAATAATAATAATAATAATAATAATAAACACAGAAGTATTAACACTTGGCAGGAAAATAATCAAATAAATTTAACGCCTAGATGTTTATGTTATCCCTTTTTTGGTTGGCACACTCAGGACTATTTTCAGGATATCCTGAGGTTACCCGACATCACTGGGAGTGTGAAAGTGGCATAATCGCTTGATTTAGCCCACGTGCCGAGGAAGGAGCTGACCCATAATCATCATCACCCAGCCGAAACACTTAAGACTCAGAGAGTATATCTCATAAAATATTAATAATAATTATGCTTAAAAGGTGTCCGTGAAATGGTAAGATCGCGTACCGTTGAAGCTGATGGAAGAAGGCAAGCCAAAGATTTATTCTGGAATTATGACTTTCAAACAGGTCAAATCATTGAAGACCAGATATAGTCGTCCTAGATATAGCCGAAAATTAATGTCAGATAACTGATGTGGCAAAACCTGCTGACTGAAATCTAACGGCAACGCAAATTGAAAAGACCAACAACTTCTCTGAACAGAAGGTTGAGATTGCCAAGTTGTGGAGTCATAATCCCGCCACTCAGCTCCATCACATTCAAATTTATAGAATATGTCGTTCAATGTTGTAACATATACTTTGCAAACGGTACAAACATCTGACTTAGCGGGTAAAGGAATCATACTTCGAAAAGTACTGTCTGTCGGAGTCCCTCATGAATTGACCGGAACCCAAGACATCTACAAAACATCAGTACCAAGATAAATTTAATAATAATAATAATAATAATAAATAAATGCCCTTATGGTATGCAATACTTGGTTCTCGTGGATTCTGAGCTCATTGATTGGTGGTTATATGTATATTTGTTTCCTTGGTGAATTAAGAGATGCTCTAGTAAATATCCCGTTCAGTACTTCATACTGACCTAATCAATGCATGACTTTTAATAGCTGATGCTCTTTCTATCTTTGTTAATGAGCGGCATTAGTAGAAGAGAAACATGGCCAGGTATCAGGAGTTTTTGTTTTAAAATCAAGTATGGGAGAGTGAATGTACTTTGAATGTAACATCTATATATTTGGTAATAGACTGAATCGGAAAACGACTCAGTATATTGAGTAGCTCAGTCTTAATTTTTCTAAAGGATCCCCACCTATAAGTATATGCACTGTTTTTATTAAAACCTGTGACTATAAAGCAGACATTTGGCTTTGATGCATGAGCCTGGTATACAATTATCAAACTGTTTATCATAATGGCTTTAATCGATGTAGTATATTTGGATCGCATTGTTTCTTTTTGGCGTTCTGCTTCCTTCGCAATACTATTACAACTACTATTTCTACTACTACAGCAACTCCTCTACCACCACCTCTTCCTCCTCCTCCTATTAGTACTACTAATAACCATTTATTCTAATTGAAATAAGATATAGATGATATATGTTAGGTATAGTATACAAATATAAAACTTATTTTAATTTATTAACATTATGAAACTTTTTACATTTTTAACATATGCAAATTAAATTTAAATTTTGAATAAAATAATATTAAAAAAAAATAAAATAGTTAAGTGGTTTTCCGTTATATTCTCCATTGATTTGAATCCAAAGTAAGTCCTCCTTTACCTGCGGCCAACCAGGGCTAGAAAGTCCCGTTTATCCTCTTATTTAACACATAATTATGTGGTTTGTGCAGAAGAGATAGGTTCAAACCTTTTCCAAAGACATTTGTGCAGTAGTTAACGGAAAATATTAGGGCTCTATTCTAACTCAACTCGGCCATTTTCTGTTTCTGCACCGATAATCATTACATTACACGCACATCTGAAAAGGAATAGATGAGGAAATGAATAAAACAAAGGCAAGAGAAACCAAAACCAGTTAATAAACGAAACGAAAGATAGAAATAAGTAGAAGGTTAAGGAAAATGAAAACAAAAATTTATAATCTGTCTATATTTCTGAGATGAGGTATTAAGTACATTATTTACGTTATTCGGACTAATCTCCTGAGCCGACCAAGCATAGAAATAAATACAATATGGGAAGCAGTAATAAGGAGTGCCAGAGAAAAGCAATGATAACAACAAAGTTGCAATATGACCTCTGGTAAAACACGCAATGATAACAGCAAAATTGCAATATGAGCACTGGTAAAATGGTTGCTGAAGACATTAGGTTCATAATACCCAGAAATTCAAGGACACATGGCACAGTGGATAAAGGCGTTGGTTAGATCCAGTGACAGGACCCAAAGAGTGTGAGTTCAATACCCGTGAAGGCAGTGGAGAACTTTCAGAGTGAAATTAGCAGGAGATAACTGATAACTGACATCCATCAAAAACATGGCACGGGGAACTAGAACAGTCTACCCCAGTGAGCGAAATAAAGGGTTCAGTTCGAAATTCCAACCAATGAAGAAGGCAGGAGCGTACAACGGCCGAAACGTTGTGATAAATATGGCGACAAAGATGAGGGCATTATTCCGAATAATGTAAATAATGTAAACAAATTTATAAGCGAAGATGCAAAATATAATAAAATCAGACAGAAAACAAGAACAATTTGAGAAAATAAGATGTAACAAAGGAAACAACAATTTATTTGTATTAGATAGGCAATTATGTAAATTTTCAAAAACAAATATTAACTTGATTTTAATCCCGCTAATTGCAGTTATATGCTCTACTGCCGTCGTCAGATGATCTGTGCAAAACCTAGGAAAATAAAACACTTACCCAAAAAATAAATATCTAACAACATTAAAGGAAATATAAATACAGAAAGGTAGTGAAAGCAGAACTTTTAATATAAGATGAACTATCAATAAATAAAAAGTAAAGCAGAAGATAAAAAAAGTAAATTGATAAAAAAGGAGATCGATAAAAAAAAACACATGAAAATATGGGGAAAAAGGGCACATTGATTTTTAAGAGTGCATGAAACAACGTAAAGGGCAATAAGAAATCTGAGAAAAATAACTTAATTTTATAAACGAAATTTCCCTTTTTAAATTAAAAAGAAACCTATAGAAATGAATCTCATCCAATGAAGAACATTTGCAGAATAAGATATGAGAAATAAAAAGAGTCAGGAGACTCGCAGAAAATGGATTAAGAAAACTGAACAATGGTAAAGAGAGATAGTCTAATATGAATGAAATGAGAAAGGCCAAAAAGGAAATACATTTAAAAAGAAACTACCCGAATAGATAAGGTACGTTGATTCTGGTTAAATGGTTTTGCATATCTGCAAATATCATTAAGGGATCTGTTTTCTAATGCTATCAATGACACAGATAAAATTACAGAAGGGTTAACCAAAGATATTCCGGATATTATATCCGAAACCGACGACGATGCCAATCGACCAAATTCCCGCCCATCACAAGTTTATCGGCAACATAAAATATATTCACATCGATATTGAATAAAAGACTGTACCAGTTAATTGAAACTAATAAAATTGTCCTTCATGAGAGAAAAAAAAAATCACTGGAAGTTATTACAAATACAAGGATAAGATACATGAATGTTGCCTAGAAAATGTCGTCCAAAAATAAGAATAAATTAATTGCAGGAATAGCCTATAAAAAGACTTCGATAGCGCCCGGAACGAAGGGATAATAAAATCAGTCGAATTCATTTCGTAAAATCAATATGAAAATAAAAAACTACGGCATTAATCCTCATCCATCGTAATGTTAATATTATATGCAATATTTTCCAGGTCAGCAGTCTTTTGTCTTTAACAGACTGTTTTCGGTTGTATCAAGACATATCTTAAACTAACTAAATAACGCAAGTTATGAATACCTCGGAGTTAATAACGGTATTATTGTTCCACATGGACGAATGTAAACTGCCAGAAAATGATATTGAAATGGAAGATATTTTAGAAACCGTAAAAACACATCAGTGATTACATCACAGTGGGGTTTGGCGCAGACAAAAACGATTAGGCAAATTTAAAGGCGAGATATCTATAGAAACACAGTTATAAAACTTGATCATGAAACTACAATTTTGGAACTAAATTGGAAAGTGTTGTGGTACGATCCACCTAATTTACGTAGTGGAGTACCGACCATATAAATATGGGTTGGTACCGGGAAGACGAGGGAAGTAACAAGAGATCCAATCCAGAGACTCTGCCCGACTGCGATTAAGTCAACCCATTCTACAGGAATAGTCTTCCCAAGAATATACCAAAACTAACTGTAAATAGTGTGTACCTTTTCCTTATTTCAATACATTTTGTTTACGTATATTTGGGTTGTATTATTATTATTCCATGCTTATCCAAGCTTCAACAGAAAGAAATCTACAAATGTATTAAACTTAATGAAACTCAATAAATGCAACATGCAATATTAGAAATACCAGGTGCTACAAGTTGGGATGTGCGGATGGTGTTTATGGATAAAGGCCCGGAGGTGTTAGTCAGTGAGTTGAGTTCCAATTCCGTTGGGATTGTTGTATTCCCTTAAGCGCAAATGATAAGAGATATGGAGCAATCTCTTTTTCCTCCAAACTATGTATTAATTTGTAAGATTTGTATCAATAAATCATAATTATCTTCAAAATGAAATTAAAAATTCCGACAGATTAAAATATTACCTGGCTTGTAATGACCTGCAAAGGTTTGTTAAGCCGTTTATTCAATCATGGGCCGGTGAAAGAAAAAAAGAGAAGCATTTTCTCTTGTTGGGAAATAGAAAAGTGTATTGAAATGCAATATAGTGTCGAATATCCTAAATAGCAGTGAATGTTGAGCAACTGCTTTATAGATGAAGAAATGACTTCAAGAAACAGAGTTCAGGTTCTAAATGAATGCTGAAAATAACATGGATTGAACAACTAGGGAAATGAGGAATTTCTAACAAAAATAGGTAACAAAGCATTTCAGATATTTGGCATAAACGATGTGTAGATACAGGCTGGAGTATCCAACAGTCAAAGAACATATATTGATTGAAGGGAAAACGGGAAATAATCTCCATCAAGATTTGGTGCGAATAAACGACAGTTTAAAGGAAAGGCATGAATTGTGAAATATTTGAGCAAAAATGAACAGAAGGTTGTGGAGTACCATGACTGATTTACTCAACTAGCATAAGTTTTGCTTCTTTTAATTCATATACTACACTTTTACAAAGGTCTTGGAATTCTCAAACTTTGTCTTTCTACGTGTAGTTTTGATCATTTATAGAGTTTCTCGGATTACATGTCCTCTGCGCAGTCATCTATCTATCTATCTATCTATCTATCTATCTATCTATCTATCTATCTATCTATACAATTGATAACACATGTTATTTTGTATTATATACGCCTTATATCATTTGATTAAATCCTCTATTTAAACTAGGTATATTGTTTAATAAATGTAGGTTTTAAATGACCAAGCAATTTTAATTTTTCGATTAGATCATCGGTGGGAGAAGATCAAACTCAAATGGGAGAAGATCCATCTCAAAATACTAGCGAATTGTTCTATTAGTCTTTTCCTTCTGTACTATGAATCCTTGTAACAAGCAACTATTTTTACAAGCGTTATCTAACAGCAGGATTTTTTAAGCCCCAAAACATCTCCTGCCGCGATAGTTGATTAAAACATTTACTCTAGCTAATAATTTAATCCAATTATATCAAAAGTCATAAGACAGAAAGTATAAACCCTGTTCGATCTGAAACATAATATAAACTATATAAATGAGTAAATACCGAAAATAGACAACGTATAGAATACTGGAGAAGGATTTGAATTTTGACATTGCATATAAATATTGAATTCTGTTTTATTTATAATACAGATAATTTACTTTTATGATTATTTATACGTTTGACGTCTAGACGATAGGAGAACGAAAACAAAGTATGAATGACAGACAGACAAACAGAACAACGCCGAAAGAAATCGACATTACGTATATACATTCGTTTATATCCTTCCTATAAATATCGCATATAAATGCATATTGATATTCGAAACGATCGTGCGTGCGAAAAAACCTGATGGGAGCGATAGGATTTTGGTCAAGGTTGCCAATGGCTGTAACTAAGTGTTTGTTCAAATATTGCGTGTGATCCTTTAATCACATATTCTCTCTTTGTGGTAAATTAGAGACGATTCGTGAGTCTTACAGCCACATCACGTAACATCAGCGAAGTTAAGCAACATCGAGCCTGGCTAGTCGCCAGAGGAGTGATCGATTGGGAATTACCAGGTACTGTAAGCTTGGATGTGCGGGTGGTGTAAATGATAACGGCACGGGATTTTTAATCGGAGAGCCAAGTTCTAATTCCCGTTAGATTAGTTATATTCACTTAGGCGCAAATAGGCTCAATCCATCTCTTCTCCCCATCTATGGATTAATTAGTAATACTTGTATCAGTAAACCATTATTATCTACAAAAAGTCATAATCTAAAGAGAAATATTTTCTGGCTTTATGTAACTTGCAAAGGGTAGATAACTCGGTAGAAAACGAATAAATAATTCAACCAAAACAATTATTTGCAGTTATGATTATTGGAAGTGTGTCAAAACTTAACGATGTCGGGTCATATTTAATTGTTTCTCTGTCTCACCCAGGCGAAATAAATACTGTTTAAAATAAACGTAGCGTCGACTCAAATACGGGTTTCAAATGAAGTAATAAAATATATGTCGTATTAAAATATAAGTCCAATAATTCTTAAGAAATTTGTTTCGGTTTCGGATAAAAAACTGAGCAGTATACGAGATTTGACAAAGTCTGAACGACTGAGTGTATTTTAGGGGTGAAATGCGACCTTGCTATATATTGAAACTTTTCGTAGCCTAGCGTTATAGACAGGTTCGAATGGTGTCGGATTATTATGTTTTCTTGATTACGCATACAGTTAGATGCAATTAATACTGTTTAAAATAAATGGAGTATCTCCTGAAATATGCGTATTCAGAAAAATAACATTTAATGTATAAAAATAATGATGGAATATATAGACAAAGAGTGAGAAAATAAACAAAGGTATACATTTGCCTGCCCATCTATCTATCTATCTATCTATCTATCTTTCTCTGTCTATATATATATATATATATATATATATATATATATATATATATATATATATATGATTGTATAGAGCATGAAATTTGTACTGTCGGCGTGAAGTAATATGTGTATTTATTAATATATACTTAATAGGTCTTTTATTTATCATTGAGCAATATTTTTCTTACACCAATATAGCTATATATGTATGTATTTGAACACTTACAGGTAAATTTATTTATATTTATCCGTTTTTATATTATCCATTTATATTTATCCACACACACACACACACACACACACACACACACACACACATATATATATATATATATATATATATATATATATATATATATATATATAAACTAAAGGTTTATTTATTAAACAAGGCATTTATTTACTTACGTCTACAAGCCGTAATATTCGAAACATCTTAATAAAGAAAAAAAATGTGTTACATTACATGATTCGAACCTGCGAACTTATTTGCAGGATAAACCGCCACGTCCGCTTGACTTAGACCCATATAGATAGGAACGGTGCCGAATACAGCCTTATAAGAAAAAAACCTTCCCAGATTTTTGAAAGTTCATATATGTTCATCTTTGTATCCAAATGGAAACAACGCAATTTCCCGAGAAGTAATGGTCATTTTTCTTTATTAATATTTCTCGAATATTTAGCCCAAACATTAATAAATATACTGTTTATTAAATAAATGAAGCGAATACTCATATATGCATTTGAACTAAAAAATAATGTGAGAATATATATATATATATATATATATATATATATATATATATATATATATATATATATATATATATATATATATATATATATATCCCAAGTTTTTATTTTTTGCAACACCATCCCTTGACAAGACACCAGAAATGTTGAAGCCAAATGTCTATTTTTGTAGTGATGTTATAATATACTTATATATATATATATATATATATATATATATATATGTATGTGTGTGTGTGTGTGCGTGTGTGCCTATATAGTGATATAATAGGAAAGAACTCTTAAATTGATGATCCGAAATTCTTTAGTTTTTATTTGGTTTTATTTTTTTTTTTAAAGTGCTCGATACACAAATAGAACCTAGATTATATATACATATTTTTAAATATGATTCCATTTAAGATTATTTTCATTATAAAACCTGAACCACTGGTTAAGGTTTAATGCTGGATTAAACTTAAATACTGCTGACCAGTTCCGAAACATAGTAATTTCTGTTTCGCGTTGAAATCATATTTAAAAAGTAATTACATATATATATATATATATATACACACACATATTTTAAGCATTTCACCCCAAGCAAGGCGGGAGTGCCACTGGTTCGTGGGGGTTACACAGTGAAGTTGAGAGAAGAAAAAAAAATGCCTATAGGGTGTATTGAGGAAAGGATAAAAAAAATGAACGGGGGCATTGTCGTTGAATTTAAACGTTTGAAGATTGTATTTATCAGGGGAGCAAGTAAACCAAAGCGAGTTCGACAGGCTGGAAGTGAGATAAAATATGTTTTTAGAGTAGAATTGATGGTTACATTTAACTATTTCAACGATAAAGGGGTGGAACCTAGATGCTAGTCTAGTAGCACACTTAAATTTATGTAGTCTGGGTACCAGGTAAAAATACTCGAAAATATTTATAGAAAAGACAGAGAGAAGCCACGTCACCTCAGTGAGAAAGTGACTGAAGTCGAGATATCAAGTTAGGATCGATTGCAATGCAGGTCTTTCTTTGGATTTTGTCGAGAATCTCCCGATGGACAGCTGGAGCACACGACCAGATAGAACAACTATTCTCAATCCACGGACTAATGCTAGATTTATAGATTTATAAGATGGACTCTGACGAGAAAAAAAAAATCTGGCACTACACAGTTATCCTATTTTCCAAATTTTAGGCGTATATAATATAATAAAAAATGTGTTATCAATTAACAATATTGGAAATGCTAAACTACAACAAAGGCTATTGCGTGCGACATCACACATACACGCGTGCGCGCACACAAGCACACACCTATATATATATATATATATATATTCATTTAAACAAAGCGACAATTTAGACTCATATTAAATAAATAAACATTTTGTTCAACATCGATATTACAAAAGATTTGTGTGTGCGTATGCGCGCGCTGTGTGTGTGTGTGTTTGTGCGCGCTGTGTGTGTGTGTGTGTGTGTGTTTGTGCGCGCTGTGTCTGTGTGTGTGTTTGTGTGCGAGCGCTATGTGTTTGTGTGTGTGTTCGTGAGCGCGGTGTGTCTGTGTGTGTCTAAAACTTACACAGATTTAATTTCAAAATTTAAGTTCAAATGGCAAAGTACAATAAAAATTTTAACGGACAAGTATTGAACTTTTTTTAGAGAGAGAAGATAATTCAGCAATTACAAATTCTTATAAAGGGAAGGAAATAAGGTGTTAACGAAAACATTATAAAAACTGTTTTTACATGAATTTACATATAATTTGTACAAATAGTACAACCGTATTATAAAATTGGCGTTAAATTTGCCAATTTTATTTGTATATTTATTAAGAATTTGACTAATTTGATTTATTGTAATATATTTCCTTCGCTTTTAAATTTTCGTATTTGGAATTCAATATGCGATGTTATTTGGTATTTTAAGTCTTAATGGTGCTGGCGGAATTTCTTTTCGAGTATACATTTAAAAATGAGTTTATAAATTTTGTCGAAATCTTACATTTTTCTAGAAACGTGAAACATGCCCCGATAATCATTTCGGAAGGGAAAGATTGAGTCTTAAATAATGATAGTTCTTGTAGTTTTGATTTTGCGTGTGTGTTGTTATTTTTGATGATAAAGTTTGCTATGTAGAAAAAAAAAAGATTTAAAATAATGGAAATCCTAATAATGAAAAAAAGATTTAAAAGATTAATGGAAACCTAATAATGAAACCGTGTTTCAAAAATAGAACTTTAAACATATTCAGATTAAAAAAAGGCCCTTGATAATGTCTAAAAAATAGACAAAAAACGTCGGACATGCAAAATTTTGATGAAAACGTGCGTCTGTGTGTCAATAATATTTATGTATGTATATTTTTCACACAAACTCACACACACACCGTATATATAAAATATAATATATTAAATATAGATTCAGATGAAAGTTTTAACAGAAAAAAAGAGACAAGAAAGTTAAAACATAGAATATATATATATATATATATATATATATATATGTTAAAACGAACATAGGATGGATATATATATATATATATATATAATGTATATATATATAAAGTTAAAAAAATAGACAAAAAACGTCGGACATGCAAAATTTTGATGAGATTTTTACGTGCGTCTTAAAACGAACATAGGATATATATATATATATATATATATATATATATATATATAAATTTAAAATATAATATATATATATATATATATATATATATATATATATATATATATAGATATGAATTCCATGAGCCTCTATGTTCGTTTTGAGACAATTTGTGAGAGGAGTGAGTTAATGTATGATATATATATATATATATATATATATATATATAAAGAATGTTTGTTTTCCCAGAAAAAAAAATTTACTATTTATTTTAGGTGAATTTAGTATATATATATATATAAATATATATATATATATATATATATATATATATATATATATATATATATCTATATATCTATAATTCAATAACTAGAAAATTCTATTCTTAAAAACTTTTAGGAATACGTTATGTTATAAAAGCGTCGCCCATGTGACGACGGCGTGACCATGTTAAGACGGAAGGCTGATCATTTTAAAAATTTTCAGTTATCTGTTCTGAATAAGACTTGTGTTTTTTACCTGAATAGATCTTGTCCAAAAAAAATCGTGAAATTTGTTCACCTTTATTGAACTTATATATATATATATATATATATATATATATATATATATATATATATATATATATATTATATATTGTATATATATATATATATATTTTATATATATATATATATATATATATATATGAAGTGTTGGATATAACCGACAGAATGAAGAATTTTGAAAAAAACAAACAAAAATCCTTAAAATGTTAAAATGAAAAATTTGATGAATATTGTCTTGAAAAGGACATATAATAAACATTTCTTTTCATGTCCGATTTTAACTGAAACGTCAAATAACATTTAATTTTTTTGTTTGTTTTTTCAAAATTTCTTATATTATATATATATATATATATATATATATATATATATATATACATAGTTTATGAAAAACTAGGTAATCCGTATGGGTAAACCCAGGGAGGAATAAAAACAGACCACTTTAAGGTTTTATGTAATAAATTATTTCACCACAGACATTCAAATTTATATCAAACATTATAATCTTTATGAACCCCCAAAATAACACTTTCAAAGTAAAACAAAATAACAGCATCTGTTTCTAGCCATTTTTTTTACAAAGAAAATTAGTGACATCTTCTCTTCTCTTCACTTCTCTTCTCTTCTCTTTTCTCTTTACTTCGTTCTCTCTTTTTCTCTCTCTGAGTTTTTTCTTCTCTACCCCTTCGATATCAATATATAACTTCCGTTAAGTTAACCGTTTAAATGTGTCAATATCTGCTAACTCACTCATGTCTTCTCTCTCTCCCCCTCACTTCCTCACTTAGTTAATTTGCATATGTTTAATACGGCCTGTCAAAAATATGTAATTTGTTTTTTAATTTTTTGTTTCGAAGTAAATTCTGATGATCCACAGTCCTTTTAAAATGGCTGTGGTGAAATAATTTCTTACATGGAACCTTAAAGTGGCCTGTTTTTATTTAAATTATATATATATATATATATATATATATATATATATATATATATATATATATTAGAGAGAGAGAGATTGAGAGAGAATGAGAGGGGGGATATAGATAGTGAGTGAAATACTGAGCTTCGCTTTTTGAGCTGCGAAGATAGTCTTCATGATAGAAACATTATGATGCTACCACTCTATGGTCGTGTATTTTTATTATTATTTTTCGTATTGACAGTCACATACATAGTTTCCC